>MU224049.1:4798158-4808539 GCA_018584345.1 Thuja plicata | reverse complement strand
TGTTCTCATCTATTGTTCCATTAGCTCCTCTAATGGCATTTACAACTTCTTTCACTCTACCATAATACTGATTAACATTTTCACCTTCTTGCATTTTCATCTCATCAAACTTACCTCTTAGACTTTCCGATTTAGCTCTCAGCACATTTGTGTCTCCACCATAGATAGTTGCAAGTTTATCCCACATCTGATTTGCATTTGTGCAGCTCTTTATATCATCAAACTCTGAATAACTCAACGAGGAGGTAATCTCCAACATTGCTTGATTGTGCTCTTGCTTTTCTCTTAGTTGTGCAGCTATGAGAGGAGTAGTAGGTGATACATAGTCATTTTCAATAAGTTGCTTAGCATCATCTCCAATACCAGCCAGATGCAATTTCATCAAACTCTGCCATGCAGGGAAGTTATCTTTGTTCAGCTTCGTAACCTCCTTCTTATACATCTTGACCTTTTCGCTCCAAGTACCTTCAAACTATTTTCAGGAGACCAAAGCTCTAATACCAATTGTTAGAATGAATTTAGAATAACTAAGAGGGGAGGGGTGAATCAGTTATCCTCAGGTCTAGATGTAGAAAATAAAAACTTTCTGTATTTTAGATCTACTCGGCAGCAGTAGCATATGTCAACAACTTTAATCATGCAGTTTACTGTCCAATGTAATTAGCTTGTAGAAACATAACAGAAAAAAAAACCATGAGCATTCACACAAGTTGACACAAGTATTTAACGTGGAAACCCAATATGGAAAAAACTACCAGTAACATGCTACCAAGTTTCACTCTTCTGAAGTGAGCTCTGTGAGGAGCCAACCCTGTTAAAGGTTACGATAACACACTGTTAGGTGTGACCTGGTTAAAAGATTTAATCACCTTGTCAGGAGTGGCCTTGTTGGAGGACTTAGAACATTCCACCTGAATGTCACCTTGTTAGAGGATTTATACAAATGACTATTAGGTCAACCTTGTTAAAGGATTTAACTGATACAATAGTTAGAAAGTAATCAACAGTTGTGATCTGATACATACAACTTACTTTGAAAATTTAGATCCAATTACAACTCTGATGTTAACTTACTGGATGGCCTGCATTGTCATTTCAATCTTCTGATCTGCATGGAAATCCGTCAAGCAATCACACATGCAACTCTCTACTTTTGTATTCAGCCTTCTCTGCTAGGTCATGCCAAACAATAAATCAACTATGCAAACCTCTTGCATACATACATCCACTTCCAAACTTAATGAATAACCCCTTGAGGTTATCATATACCTCTCTGTCTAGGTCAGATAAATCTTTTCCACTTAATCAAGATCGTAGATCTTAGGTTAGGTCAGATCCAATGGATCATTCCATCATTTCATTACATTTACTTCTCCAAAGTAGTCTCTAATTAAATCTTGAAACCACGCATTAATTACGATTACCCATACATTAAATGACGTGGATCAATCTTTAATTAACATTACATATCGCAATAAAATTAACTAAGTTGGCCAGAGATCTCAAATCTCATCATTAATCCAATTACTGTAAGTCGGCCAACATCACTGTTTTCACTCGACAATTTCACTAGTGCTCGGCACTAAACAAACTTGCTCGTCACAAACAACTTCACTTGGCACAAAAAACTTTCTTGGCACAAGAAACTTTGCTCAGCACAAGCCAAACTTGCTCGGCACAAAACAACCAGAAAAATTGTCTTTGAAAGATAAACAACTAATTACTTTGCCAGAGTGCCAACTGATCAAGTACCCTTTTATTTTCATTAACTCAACCATTCACTTGGTCTTCTTGTTAAATCTACTTCATCAATAATAGATATGGTACTCAAACAAATAACAATAGCCTAAACAGTTAAGGTTTGACATCAATGACAAAATAACAATTGCTTGCATTGTCACTTTCCAACATGCACATGCATTCAAACATACTACCTAGAGCTCACTACTCAAATAAAAGAAGGATCCCAATCCGAAGGAAGGCTCACTACCTTACAACAATTTTTGATCTCAAATCATAGAGGACATACTTTCCAATCTTACAAACTAACAAACAACATCTATGATATGTCAAAATAGATCCAATGAATTACAACAATTCTCTGCCTCAATTATAGAGTGCTCATACCTCTTCTATCAGGTATTCCACATTGTCTTTCATCTTCACATACTTTTACAATTATAAATGATTATATATATAAACATTAATTTATCTCAACTAGGTTGACCAGGGACCTAATTACAAAATATTAATTCATTACATCTCAATACTCAATGCAATCTATTGAATGTCAGCTAAGACACAGAAATGATCCATAGAAATGTCTCGATCATGCTCCATATCTGTAGATCACACCAAAAACCTTCACAACATGCTACATCACCAAGTCGACAAAAAAATCATAAGAACATAAACATGTTACATGAAATTCACCAAATCTGATCACATAATCCAATGCGATCCACCAACACAAAATGGAAAAGATTAGGAAATATCAACAAATAACTTGAAGAACCAAGACATCAACATGAACATCTCTATCATAGAATTCATTCACTTCTCAGCTCTGTTCATCAGGAACACAAATCAACAATCACTATCATAAAATAAAATTAGCTTTCCAACATCCTAATCATGAACTGCTCGAGCTGAGGACACACATCCATGTCGTAAACTCACCACCAGGTTAGCAACCAAGAATATTGCATAACCAATCCACATCGATCCAAATACTGAAACATTGTCTCAGCCTGAACAACAAAAATAGAAGTATATGATGAATCCATCATAACTCTCTCAGAACAACATGTGAACCTCTGCCACTTGAAAAGAATCAAGTACATATATCCCATAACACAATTGTACGATCACAAAATTAGATCTTTTGTAGAGTAGTTGTACCACAAAAGTTCTCACTGAATAAACCATGAACATAGTCTTCAAACTTGTTTAAGTGGGCGTTGAATTTAGATCCTCAACCTTATACTTGTACCATCCTAAATTGTAAGTACTCAATTATTATAAAATTTTAGGATTTATTTAGCACCCACCTTAGTGTGTTTTTATAGTACAACTTTATATGACACTTAATGAACACCTAAATTCAAATATGGGTCATTTCAATATTGTTTACAATCAAGGTTAGTCCTTATTTCTAAGTTTTTTCCTCTATTTTCCTCTAATTAGATATTTTATTTTATCACCTGGGCCCAATGCTACCATTTGTGGCCTTCGTGTTCTATCTCGATCTTGAAATTGATTGTACTCTATAATTTGGAATCCCTTGATTTTTTGAGAGCTATGGTCTTAATATGAGCTTTAATTGGGTGGAAAATAATTACTAAGGAATTTTATTCTTGGGAAAATAATGCTTAGGGAATTTTGTTCCCCGAAGATCAGACCCAAATTGGATTTGGGGTCTCGCCCTGGTGGTTTGGTGGGAAATTTGGATTTATAGTTAGCCTACTTGAGTTTTAACCCCCAAGATGTTGTGAGAGGTATATAAACACCTCATCTCTCCTCATTTTGGTAACAACAATCAAGGTCATAAAGCATTCACATTCACGATCAAGAATTTATGCAAGCAATCAAGGCAAGCATTCAAGCATCCAAGATTTAGACTTTTTCAAAAGAATTCAAGGCATTCTTCTCTATGGATCAAGCTTCTTTCCCTTATTAAAGGCCTAAGAAAATGAGTGTTCTATCAAGGAAGGAGATACACCCACATCTAGATCTTCTTTCTGCTTCTTAATCAATCATTGTAGAAAACTACAACATCCATCACATGGGGTTTTATCTTTCATGATTTCATTTTGGGCTTTTGTGTTAAGTCAAAGCTATTGCTTCAACATATTTGATTACATTCAAAGAAGCATTTCATTATTAAGGTATGATGCATTATATTTTTCAAGTATAGACTTTTCTATATGACAACACATGTTCATTTTATTTCAAGGTTGATTCCAGTTAGGGGTTTGACTGAGGTAAACCCATCTATCCAACCTTCTTATTTTTCTGTGTGCAGGTACATGTAGTGTGATTGTCGGGGCTTGATTTGTCAATTATAGATTTTACTGGGATGTCTACAACTGAAACTATGGAAAAACCCTCTGAAAATGCCCCAGGATTCTTGTTCCCAAGAAAAAAATGCCTAGGGAGTTTTGTACCTGACAGATCATCATCAAATTGAGTATATAGGTTACTAAAACTCTTGGGTCTCTATTTCAAGTCATTGCAATTTCATGTTTGTTTTATGATAGTTTGTCTTTTTTGAAACTGTGTATACTTTCTTATCTAGCCTTCTGTTTTATATCATCATATCATATCACTCATCCATTCAAATTAATGAAGGATCATTGACTCACTTAGAGCTTAAATCCTACTTGAACCTATTAAAACATATTCCTTCTAATTGTGCATTAGGATAAGAAAGGGCTACAATCCTAGCCTATTCTTTTTTCTTATTATACAATACTTTTTTATAGTTGAGGAATGTCACATTCTATCAAAGATGCAGAGGCCCTATCAGAGCAGGCCAAAAATAATCAAGGGAGAAGCCCCCATGAGAAACAAAAGTATGATATCCAATGTCCTAAATGGTATGAATGGTTCCTATGTGAGGAAACTTCAGACATTTATGAATGACTGAAGAGATGGCTCCCATGGAGGTCAACTAAGAAATACCTAGTTTTAACTTGAAGAGGTATGACTTAGGAACCACAATAAATATAGAGAACACTACTTTGGGTCCTACCTAAAATTTCAAAGTGGTAGACCCCAAAAGGGGAAGAGATAACCCATCATGCATTTTGATGGTGACATAACACTTATCATATTTACCCTGAGTTAAGTTATTGGCAAAGAGGATCTCCTCGATGAGTACATCAACCCGACAAGTAGGCTCAACCAAGATGCCCCTAACATGTCATTGATCAATATTGGGACATAAAGGGGAGAAGTCTCTCTACTATATGACTAATCCAAATGGGTGAATTTGATAGTTGTCTTCATGTACAACGTATGGGTAGGCAGGGAAACCAGAGTGATGGTCACCATGTTGACGTACGAACTATCACTTAATGAAGAAGGAGATGATGAATATGTCATGATAAAATTTGATGAATGTGATGGAAATGGATTTGTATAGATCTATAATTCACTATTTTCCCTGTCTATGAATTTGGTATCTTTTGGTTTCCTTTCATTCACATTTATGAGGCCTCTGTCAATGTGATCTTGGACTAGGTGTTGAATATGTACACAATTTTTTGTATTATGACTATGCATACGATGATACTGATAGAGTTTTGATCCATCACACCATCAAGGATAGGGGTAATTATCACAATGGGTTGAAATCTCTAGAAGGGTTACTATGTTGTCATTTAACAACCTTTGAAGAACACTTGTGTATGAGTTAGATATTTTAGTAAATGTTTGACCTCTTTATGGATCTATCACAAAGTAATTCCTTTCGGTGGGTTGTGGTAGTGCCATAATATTTTCCACAACCTTATTCTTTTGAGACCCTCCAAAAGTGGAGGCCCCTTCATAGGAATTGGAAGAAGAGTCTCCAAATTAAGTCATAATATGTTGATAATTTGTCAGTGTACTACAAAGGCAGGTGAAATTTTGGTACTTGTTCAATGAAATTTTTTCTCGTAGTGCCAACTATAGATTGGTGATGAACATTCTTTGGAGATCAACATCAGGTAGGACATAAGGTACTTTTGTAGAAATGGATTGATACCTCAAGATAAAATCAGTTATCTTCTTATTCAACTTTTGGTTACAGTAAACAAGATCAACATTGGTGACCTTGCTTCCTATATTTTCCTGGAATCGAGTGATCGAAAGTGCCAATAGAATAATGTGTTAGATATTTGTTCATTCCATATATTTTTCCCCATCACCACTATACCTTTGAAATTTCAAAGATTCATCTCCCTATGGAAACAATGTGCTCAACACTTGCATGGTTGGACTACAATGATAGTATAGAGTTAAAGAACTTTGATCAGTCACGATCAATAAGTAAAATAGTTGCTTCTGTAATTACCCCATATTCTGCAATATGGTGTTTAAGATAGCGTTATTGGGTTGTGGAGGAGGTGGGTTTCCTCCACCCCCAGGGGGAGAAGATGATCTACTATTGACCCCTCCTCTGCCATGACTCCTAGGATTTGAACTGTATCGTGGGGGATTGTTATTTATTGTGATACTGGGAACAACACCATTATTTAGAGGGGCAGTGCTAGGTGTAGATTCCACCATGTGCACTGATACCCTGGGTATCACGACACCAATATGTTATCTAGTAAGGTTTTACTAATCCCCTTGAGAGGAAAGATGAGGGACGGGTATATTATCATCCACTATCTATCCCAATGTCAAGAGGACTTAGAGACCCTCCTTATATGAGATTAATAATTTTCTTAGGTTATAAATAACATCTCTAGCTTTAGGGAGGACACCCTTTTTCTTAAGGAATGCCTCAAAATACCAAATATTTATCTGAAGGGATTGAATATTATAAAATTCAATAGTAAGAGTTAATTAATGATCCATTGCCGGAGGGGAATTGGGTGGAGTACTAGCTGGTGTGGAATGTCAAGACCCTACCTTTGGAGATGTATTAAGTCCCACTATTGGATCTAAGAAGAAATGCGATCCACTTGTATCATTAGGATCCATATTCCTAGTAAAAATATGACCTCATCTAGTAGGACTATATCGGTAAGGAGGAATGAAACATCTCTTAGACCTTTGTACAATAGTTCCCAAAGTGGTCTGGGTTGTGAAGCTCATAGGAGTTCACAACATCCATAAAATCATAGAAGCTTATCAAATGTAAGCTTCACATTGGGTTCACCAAAAAGTGGAGAAGGAAAAAAGTACACCTACCTCAAGACCAATTAGAATCTCAAGGGATGTACCTTCCCTTGTGCCACCTCACTTCTACTAGTACATAGAGCTAGGGAGATTAAATACAATGTGTGTTGGAGAGAGTTTTGATTAACTAAGGTTTTGAAATGCAAGGGACTTAAATTAAATTTAACATTAAATAAAAATGAATGACAATAAATTAAAGATATTGAATGATAAATATATTATGATTATGAAAATTAAAAGAGCTCCGCAAGCTCACTACCTTAGACATGCATGTGAATCAAGGAAAAAAACATGGGTACGAGATGCTAACACGACATGTGTATATCTTGTATGGACATGGCAATACCTAGAACAAGAAAGGTAAAAATAATAGAATAAGTAAGTAAACATTAATGCTAATAAGTTGAATATAAATGATAGAGAGAAGACAAAGTTCAATTAAACCACTAAATCACAGGGAAAGGAAGAAGATATCACCCAATTTGACGTTTGACAAAGTTAATGGTTTGAACTCACCTCTCTACAATCTTGCACACACTGAAATGAGGAAAATGTTGGGGCTATTTGGAGACGTGCCTCAATCAAGTCCTTATTTTGGTGTTTCCACCTCCATAGCATTTGAGTAGACACAAAATCAGTGATAGATAACTGAAGATAAACAATTTTCAATAGAAAATTATAAGAATATGGTGAAGATAATACAATGTGCTTAATAAGACACAAAATTAATGAGAAGAGTGAGCTACCCTCAAGACCACAAAGCTTAGTCTCAATGGAGTGATAGATGATCAATGATGGAGATCAATATAAAGGAGCTGCAAGCTATCCAACGTGACAAGAAGATATCTATTAAAGAAAAAACTCAATGGGTGAGTGTTTAGAACGCATGGAGAAATCTCCAAAATGTGTATAAGAAGACCAAATGAATATTGAAAATGGATATATATGCATGCAAGGTTGAATCACGCATAAGTGCACGGTGGAAATGAGCATTAAAATTACAGGGTGGCAATTTTTAATGCCTCAATAACAACGTAGACATCTGTAGATTCGTGGATGAGTGCACACCTCACGGATGTCTCCACAAAATGCACACTTCCTATGTCATCTAGTGCACATGGATGAGATTCAAAGCGAGTGATGACAAGGCTAGGTGAGTGAGCATAGACAAATGACATAGAATTTCAAGTCTTAGGCTAAGATAGGGGTGATGCTAAATGGAAAATTATAATGGGGTGCAAATTTGTACCATTACAAATTTTTAGCATTTTCCAAGTTCTAGATGTTTCTACACATATTCTTGCACTTCTACACATACATCCAACCTTGATGTGCATTCATCGATTCATGCAAGGTATTTGTTCTATGTTATTGTGCATTTATACCTATATTCCTATGCATTTAAGATAAAACATAGTTCCTTTGGGTCTAGGAAAATGTCAGTTAGGGTTTTGAATACCCGTTATCCTTATGATCATTTTGATATATTTATATTCCATTATCGGTATTGTTTATCTCAATTTTCATTCGGTACTTAAAATGAATCTATATGTAGTTGGTTTCAAGGATGTACCTAATCTCTTGTTTGGGGTGGTTGTGCATCATTGGCTAGTGTTGTTCCTTAAAGCTTGTGGTATGTCATTTGGAATTTTGAGATTCAATCCATAGAATATGAGCATCCTATTATAGTTGAGTGTTTTAGGTAGTCATAGAACCCTTGGAAGTGTTGAAGACTTCTACTTGTGAACTATGTTGTAACGATCCTTGTCTTTGTTATCTTTTCTTATGCAATGCGAGTCATGTTAATGCATTTATGTTGTTATTTAGAATTTTTTTAATTAGTATATGTTTTACCCTTCATTTTGAAGGTTCCTTTTGTTAGTAATAACTGAGAGGGGGGGTGAATCAGTGGCCTCAAAAATTTATCTTTTAAACTTTAACCACCAATTAATACACCTCAGATTATTAAGTCCCTTCAAGATGTATGCCATGAAATACTTATAATAATTAACTGTCTGTCAGTTTACCTTGTTTGTCCTTATTCTCCTTGATAACTGATAAGTAGTAAAACTATTTACCGATACTCAATAAATATGCAGAGTATACCAATCAATCCAGAAATGCATATGTGAAATGTAAAATAGTAAATTAATAAACCATACACACATAAAACGTGGATTTTAATGTGGAAACCCTATTAAGGGCAAAACCACTGGGAACGGTACCCCAAATTTTCACTCTTCTGAAGTGAGCCCTGTTAGGAGCCAACCTTGTTAAAGGTTACAAACACATTGTTAAGTGTGACCTTGTTAGAGGATTTTATATATAAAGGTTGTCACTTAGTATTTGGCATCTATTTTTCTACCATCCTTGAATCAGCCTCCTTCTTAGACTATCAATAGGCTTTAGACAAATCTTGCTACCATCCTTGAATCAAACTTCTTCTTAGGCTGTCAATAGGCTTTATGAAATTTCAATGCTACTTTCATGAATCAACCTTTTTGGCAATCTGTTAGGATATACCTCAATTATAGAAGATGGTTAAGTCCTACTCTTTTAAGAGACTTGATGCTTCAATGGTTAAACTGAAACACTATGACCTGTTTCTAATGCAACTTGAATTGCAGAATTTTAGATCTATTTAAGTACATTACCTCTCTAATCAATGTATCAATTCAATTCTTTGTGCTCCACACTTTCTTCTCTGTGATGCTGTGCTTCACTGTTTGTCGGTGTCTGCAGAATTCTTTAGCTCTCCTTCAGCTTGATTGATCAGGACTATATGAAGTTATCCTTCATCAGTTTCTCTCCAGCATCCTCTTTCTATTCACTCCCCTTCCGTGTATGTGATTGCTTGCATAAATGAATTATGTTTGTCTCTTATATAGACATGATATTTCTTAATTATTGATTCTTGATTCTTGGCGTGAAAAACAATCCAGCCAATTGATTTATGGCTTTAACTCCTGATTTATCTCATAGTTATCTTCTTGCCAACTGTACAAATATTCTTTAAATCAATTACTTAACTCTGGTTGAATAAAACAAATGAAACAACCACTTAAGTCTATCCTTAAGCTCTGCCAGCTAGATATTTTGTCATTTTCTGAACTCTCTATTCTGTCGGTCAACTCTACAGTTAGTCATCAATGACAACTGCTAGTTTTGTTGGTTTAACTCCAATTAGCTTCAGGATCTCTGTCCGTTGGGCATCCTTGGATTTTACTCATCGGGAAACACTATGATTTTTCTTCATTGGGAAACACTATATTATGCTCGTCGGGCATCACTGTGACTTTTCCTTTGCCTTTACCGATGGTGTGCACTCTGTCGGTGTTGTCTGTCACTTAGTGAATACTTGAGTTTTATGCATTGCTGAAAGCATAATCTCTATTCCATTGATTCTCTGAAGTCTTTGGCATTATGTACATGACCGTACAGATGATATCAAGTTGACATCAATGACAATACAAACCATTAACTAATTTAA
>MU224049.1:4760380-4785617 GCA_018584345.1 Thuja plicata | reverse complement strand
ATTCATGATCAAATAAAATGCAATGCCTTCTCTCGCCCTCGATCAACTTTCACCTGCTTGTTTTCTCCCACTCCTTTTCTCAACAAATGAAATAAAAATGATTTGGCCAGGCGGTGATTATTCTCGACAATCAACAGGTAGCTAGGACTAAAGATAACACAACTCAAGAGACCATCATATGTTGTCTCTTTCTTCAGTCTATATTATTGACAAAATATTTTACATTGCATTAGCTCATCAAATCCAGGGATTTGAAAGAATTTAATAGAATATTTTCATGACAACATATATTAGGTAAGTTGACGTTGCACGAATTTATCTACTTCGCACACTTGTATACTATGAAGACGGCGATAAAGAAGCATCTCCTACCATGGCCATGCTTCTTTATCGCCGTCCTCATAGTCTACAAGTGCACGAAGTAGATAAATTCGTGCAACATCAACTTAAATAATATACGTTGTCATGAAAATATTCTATTATATTCTTTCAAATCCCCAGATTTGATGAGCTAATGAAAGGTAAAACATTCTGTCAATAATATAGACTAAAGAAAGAGAGAACCTATGATGGTCTCTTGAGCTGTTTTATCTTTAATGTGCATATCCGTCAGTTTTTTGACATTTATTACTTAATTTTTGATAGTAGTGCTATACCTTTGACAGTTAAAATGTCAGAGAATTATAATTTATGACAATACTTCCGACAGTAATGCTATACATTCGATAGGGCCACTTGTCGAAGAAATGTTGCATTACTGTCGTGATTCTGATAGTTACAGTGTCAAAAATAGAAAGTTTCGCCATAAACTTTGACAGTAATGCTATATATCTGACAGGTATATCTGTCAGAATTAGGTGGAAACTGTCGTCGGAATGGATATTTTTTGATGATTATATCTGACAGCGATTGTATATTTCTGATAGGTCATGGTGTCAGAATGCCGATGAATGAACTGTAGGAAATGCCCTCACAAAGCTATTGTCATGTGCAAGTTTCTGACGTGATGTGGTGTCGATAAATTGACAAATGTGTCTTCTGTCATAATTTCCTACGCAAAAATGGCGATGGACTCATGTGTCAAAATTTTGACAAATGACTGTTGGAAATCTGACAAATGGCCATCAGAATTTGACCTCAAATGTACTAGTGTTTAGATCTATTTAAGTACATTACCTCTTTGATTAATGTATCAATTCAAATTTTTGAGCTCCACACTTTCTGCTCTATGATGCTATGCTTCACTGGTCGTCAGTGTCTGCAGAATTCTTTAGCTCTCCTTCAGCTTGATTGATCAGGACTGTATGAAGTTATCCTTCATTAGTTTCTCTTCAGCATCCTCTTTCTATTCACTCCCCTTCCATGTATGTGATTTCTTGTAGAAATTAATTATGCTTGTCTCTTATATAGACATGATATTCCTTAATTCTTGATTCTTGATTCTTGGCGTGAAAAACAATCCAGCCAATCTGATTTATGTCTTTAACTCCTAATTTATCTCATAGTTATCATCTTTCCAACTGTACAAGTCTTCTTTAAATCAATTACTTAACTCTGGTCAAATAAAACAAACAAAACAACCAGCTAAGTCTATCCTTAAGCTCTGCTAGCTAGATATTTTGTCATTTTCTAAACTCTCTATTCTGTCAGTCAACTCTATAGTTAGTTGTCGATGACAACTACTAGTTCCGTCGGTGTAACTCCAGTTAGCTTTGGGATCTCCATCCGTCGGGCATCCTTGGATTTTACTTGTCGGGCAACACTATGATTTTGCTTTGTTGGGCAACATTGTCTTCTACTCGTCGGGCATCACTGTGACTTTTTCTTTGCCTTTACCGATGGTGTGCACTCAATTGGTGTTGTCTATCACTTAGTGAATACTTGACTTTTATGCATTGCTGAAGCATAATCTCTATTCCATTGGTTCTCTGAAGCCTTTGGCATTATGTACATGACCGTACAGATGATATCAAGTTGACATCAATGACAATACAAACCATTAACTGATTTAATGCCTTGCATCATCTTCAACTTAACATTATCAAACATTCAATCAGTTACACGTCATCACCTTTGTGGGGAATTACATCTAGTATCAGAGGCCATGTTGTAGCATTGGGATCTTTGGTTTTATGTTTCCCATGAAGTTGATGTTTTTGATGCATGAGTGTGCATGTGTCCTGTTGTGAGTTAATGGTAGCTTGTTGCTTGGGTGCCTAGGTGTGGTATTTTTGAGAGTTCATGATGAAGAGTGGGTAGTGTGGAGGAGAGATCAATTTTAAGGATGAAATTATAAGGGAAATGCAAGGTTCCCCAAGATTAACCAAATGGACCAATGACACCAAAAGGCTTCAAGTACCAATATGCTCCAACCTATCACTTTGAATTTTCCAACTCCCTATCTATTCAAGGGATTCAAGATGGCTTAAAATATTGTTTTAAAAATGTTCAAAAGGTTCTTGAAGTTACACTTCAAGATCTTAACCCCAATCCTCACTCTAGGCTCTCAATCCTTGTAGCCTTAACCGATGAGTAAAACCAACATAACTTTTTGGTTTCCCAAAGCACTCCCAAAAAGAATTACAGATTCAGACACCCATTATCCTTTCACAAAAATATCAAAAGATTTTGTATTGGAACTTTGGACCAACTATCCCAAAAACTGATTGTTCACCATTTTCAAGAGGGCTAATTGGGTGCATTTACAAAGGAAGTACCATTTCTATCTTCTTCCCCATTATGCCACTTGGAAAAAAGTCTTGAAATGGTCTAAAACTAAGGATTAAAAAATTGGTTTGACAATATCACATTGCCCTATGGGGTTTCTATTAGAATTTAATCTTTCTTTGGTGAACTATGTAATTAAAGGATAAACTAAGGTATCCTAATTTGTATTTGTCCTCTAGTCCAAGTAGGAGGACATGTCACTTTTTTTTGTAATTCCTTTAATAAGGAAATTAGATATTCCTCCTTAAGAGTATTCCTACACATGGCACACACATAATGTGAATGTGGCACTCATAGGATATGAGAGTTACATGCAAACTCCTTGGCTCATCTCCACTT
The DNA here is from genome assembly GCA_018584345.1 of Thuja plicata. Taxonomy (NCBI): domain Eukaryota; kingdom Viridiplantae; phylum Streptophyta; class Pinopsida; order Cupressales; family Cupressaceae; genus Thuja; species Thuja plicata. Next base: position 4,782,551 of record MU224049.1, on the reverse strand, counting down.
AAGAGATGCTTCTCTCTCACTTCTCAAGGTTGGCTCTCACATGTTGGTTATCATGGGATTTCTTCTCTCTTCTTCTCTCATTCTCATTCATGCTCTCATAATATTGTAATGAGTTTCTTGCTAAAGCTCTCTATCCTTTTCTAGGCTTTGTGCCTCATTCATATTATTCACAAGGGATTTTTTCTTGTTTTTTCCCCTTTCAAAATTATTGTGTACTTGTCTTGGTCTTGGAGGATTTTGGGTGATCTTGGTGTTTGATCTTGAAGGAAAATCTCTCTCTCTCTCTCTCTCTCTCTCTCTCTCTGTATTTGGTAAAACTCTTCCTTTGCACCCTCTCTTGGATTCTTTCCTTATCTCATTTCCATTTTCTTTCATGTTTCTAATAGTTTCTAACATACCCTCACCAAATTGCTCCAAAAACTAGGGTCTTCTAGTTTTTATCCTTCCACTCACTTCCAGAACCTCTCCTTCAGGATTAACCATGTATTTGACATGTAATTTTTTTTGCACACAAAAACATGCCCTCATTAAGTCAAATCTCTTGCTACTACACTCTAGAAAGCAATTTCATCAACTTTCCTTCATTATTCTTGGTGATCACCATATCAAATAAAATCTTCTACAACATATAATATTATTAAAATGTTGTACATGTTAAATATGCATCATTACATGTGAAACAAAAATCACATTCATGGAATGATGCTTTCACATTAAGGAATTTGTCAAAATTGCTAAGGAAAACAAAGACTTAGAGAGTACAGTCAATGTAAATTTATTGAAATGGAAACAAAAATACTTCAAAGCATCAACACATGTCTTATAAAACCCTACATTTATCTTCCAAGCATCAACAAAATGAATGGAATGAATTAGAGATCAAAACATGAAAAGGAAGTTTATGAAATTCTAAATTTTATTGCAATTATGAGTAATAGTCTGTACATTTCATCACCCATATGTACCATATCATCTCGCAATAAATTAAGGGTTTTTAAAATATGGTTGGAAACTTCTACAACCGAACCCAAGTGGTTAAATCGGGGTACAATCAAAGCAGGCAGTGAGGCAGTTTGGCTTTGTAGGATTCTTTCTAACATCCATATGTCTCAGGTAGGCCCGTCTCCCCTCTTCTGTGACAATCAAGGGGTGTTCAAACTTGCCAAAAATCCAGTCTTCCATGAGTGAACCAAAGACATTGACATTCATTGTCATTTCACCTGTCAGCTGGTAGAAGATGGATCCGTAGATTTGCAGTTTGTTCCTACAACAGACCAAACTATTGATATTCTCACCAAGTCCCTAAACCCATTTTCCCACCTAAATGCTTCTAAACGTTGAAATTCAAATATTTGAATTTCCAACTTACATATTATTGCATATTACTATTAAAAACATATTAAATTCTATCCAATAAACTTCTTATTTCTTCTAAGACCTAATTGACCCCACTAATCAACTTAGATCCCTTGTTGGCACTATTGGTCACCCTTACATCATTTTTGGTCCTAAGTCCTTTGCCAGGACTTCTAGGACTTATTACATTTAAAACAAATTGTCATTACATCTTGCCATTATTGGCTTCAATATATCCCAATTGACATTTAGGGATTTATTTGTTCCTTTGTCTTTATTAGGTCTCATGGTGACCCTTGGAGTTTGTAGAGGGTCCCTTGCACCATACAACCCGCCTTGAAAACAACTCTTGTCCCAAGAGTGAAGAGATGTAGTCTTCTTGCCACCCATCCTTCTTGATGGGTAATTGAAACCTTTGACCTGCAACTTAACATCTCTCACATGCTTTTTACCTACGTTCAAAGTGTTAGAAACAAAAAACAAAACTTTGTTTTTGTCACCACCAATGATGACCTTGTTCTATGCTGATTGAGGACAGTCAAATTATAGCTTCACAAAATGCCCTTAAAATCTTCACATCAGGATCAAATAGATCCCTAATACTACCTTCCATGGTCATGGCACTATCACCCTTCTTTAGTGACACATTAGGACACCACATAGTCCCTAATATAACTCCTTTCTTCTCCATTTGCTGCTTTACAGTCAACTTTCTATGACTGTCACAAACTTTAGATTTGATGACCAATAAAGTAGTCCTTTGCCTCTAATCTAATGCCACAAATCCCTACACTCATTTCTCCTTCAAATAAACATAAGTATTTGAACCAAATACAATAATGTTCCTACCTTCATCAACAATATGGTTAGGTAGTGGTATGAGGATATATCTCTTTCCATCCCCGTGCACAACATAGACATTTTCCAATCCATAATGAATGGTCTGTCTTGAGGCTTTCCATGGTCTTCCCAAAATGACATGACAATGGGTCACATGGACCACATCACACAAGACTCTATCAACATATGCTCCATTAGAAAAATCAACAAAGGTATGCTCTTTGATCACAATGTTTTGATCACTACTTACCCATGATGCCCTATATGGTCTAGCAATTGGAAATGTGTGCAAATTTAGTTTATGCACCATCCCATAAGACACACAATTATCAAAAGAACTAGAATCAACTATTACCTTGCAAATCTTACCATAACTTTGGCAATTGGTTCTGAAAATTGAAACGTCTGATTCCTTTTGCTGCTACATGTTTGCTCCTTTTCTCACCATGAGAAAATCACCTTCTGTATATGGGTCCAAAAAAATATCTCCTTCTTTTTCTTTGATCTCCTAGTTAGAGTGACTCTTCTATCATTATTATCAGCCTTTCTTTTAGGACACTTATAGAATGGGTGCCCTTCTTCACCATATTTGTAGCACTTCCCAGGAAAAATCTTTCCTCTTCCACTCTTTTATTCTTCTCTCTGATCTAAGACTTTCTCCTTTCCTTTCTCATTATTCCCTTGGATTGGATTCACTCCCTTTACTTTTTTATTTTTTCCTCTTGGATTTCCTTTTTTCTCTTGCCTTCTCCTAAATTTATCCTCAACTTTCATAGATAATTTGAAGCACTCCTCCAAGGTTCTAGGTGTATCCATGCTCATCTCATCCTGGATGTTGTATCTCAATCCTCCAAGATATATAGCCACCTTATCTTCCACATCTTCATCATGAGATGCCCTGATGTAAAGCTTTTGGAATTCCTTTATGTACTTTGGGACATCCGTGTCCTTTTGTTTCAGTCCTTGCATCCTCTTGCACAACTGAACTTTGTAATCTTCAAGAAGGAACTTGTCCTTCATCTTCTCCATCATTCTTGTCAATGATGAAATCTTAGACCAAACCTTCTTCATCTTGTCAGCCTACAAGTTATCCCACTATAATAATGCATGTCCTTTCATTCTAGACTTAGCAATCTTAACTTTCATCCTATTTTCAACATCATCACAATCAAAATAGTTTTCAAGAGCACTAAACCAATCTAATAAAAGTTCATCATCCATCATTCCATCATACATAGGAAGTTCAAATTTTACTTTTGAGTCTCCAAGCTTTACTGCTTTCAAGATTCTTTCCAAACTTGCATCCTCAAGATTAACAAGTTCCTCTCTTTCCGCTGCAAATATTTCCTCATCTTCATGGTCTTCCCCATTTCCTTGTTTGTCCACAAGGTCCGTCGACCTCTTGACTTCTACTCTTAGCATTATATTGTTTTCCATCTTCTCTCTTACCAACTTAGAAATTTTAGCATTAGTGACCCTATGTGGGATCCCCTCTTCTTCTCCTTCTGACATCTCTAAAGCAATGATCAACTCTGGAATACTCAAAGAGGAATGAACACTCCAAGGCTTCAACAAAGGATCAATACACCAAAGAATTCAAAAGAAACTTCTCAACTTCTCACCTAGGATGCTCCTAGGCTTTGATACCACTTTATGCAGAGTGGGTGGGGTGGAGGAGAGATCAATTTCAAGGATTAAATTATAAGGTAAATAAAAGGTTCCCTAGGACTCACCAAATGTACCAATAACACCAAAAGGCTTCAAGTACCAATATGCTCCAACCTATCACTCTAAATTTTCCAACTCCCTATCTGTTCAAGGGATTAAAGATGGCTTAAAATATTGTTTTATCAAGGTTCAAAAGGTTCTTGAAGTTCCACTTCAAGATCTTAACCCCAATCCTCACTCTAGGCTCTCAATCCTTATAGCCTTAACAACGAGTAAAACCAACATAACTTTTTGGTTTCCCAAAACACTCCCAAAAAAATTACATATTCAGACACCCATTATCCTTTCAAAAAACATATCAGAATATTTGGTATTGGTACTTTGGACCAACTATCCCAAAAACTGATTGTTCACTATTTTCAAGAGGGCTAATTGGGTTCATTTACAAAGGAAGTACCATTTCTATCTGCTGCCCCATTATAACACTTGGCATAGAGTCTTTAAATAGTCCAAAACTAATTATTATCAAATTAGTTTGACAATATCACATTTCCCTATGGGGTTTCTAACATACCCTCACCAAATTACTCCAAAAACTAGGGTTTTATAGTTTTTCCTTCCACTCACTTCCAAAACCTCTCCTTCAGGATTCGCCATGCATTTGAAATTCAATTGTTCTATTTTACACAAAAACATGCCCTCCTTAAGTCAAATCTCTTGTTGCTACACTCAAGTAAGAAATTTCATCAAGTTTCCTTCACTATTCTTGGTGATCACCATATCAAATCAACTCTTCTGCAACATATAATGTTAGTAAAATTTTTTACACATTAAATATGCATCATCCCATGAGAAACAACAATCACATTCATGGAATGATGCTTTCACATTAAGAAATTTGTCAAAATTACTAAGGAAAACAAAGACTTAGAGAGTACAGTCAATGTAAATTGATTGAAATGGAAACAAAAATACTTAAAAGAATAAACACATGTCTTCTAATACCCTACATATTTCTTCCAAGCATTAACAAAATGAATGGAATGAATTAGAGATCAAAACATGAAAAGGAAGTTTATGAAATTCTTATTTTTATTGCAATTCTGAGTAATAGTCTATACATTTCATCACCCGCCCGTACCATACCATCTCCCAAGAATTTAAGGGTGTTTATAATATGTTTGGAAACTTCCAAAACCAAACCCAAGTGGTTAGAAAGTGTTTTAAGCCCCTAAACCTATTTTCCCACCTAAATGCTTCTAACCGTTGGAATTCAAATATTTGAATTTCCAACTTACATATTATTGCATATTACTATTAAAAGCATATTAAATTATATCCCAATAAATTTATTATTTATTCTAAGACCTAATTGACCCCACTAATAAACTTAGATCCCTTGTTGGCACTATTGGTCACCCTTACATCATTTTTGGTCCTAAGTCCTTTGCCAGGACTTCTAGGACTTATTACATTAAAACAAATTGTTCATTAAATCTTGCCATTATTGGCTTCAATATATACCAATTAACATTTAGGAATGTATTTTTTCCTTTGTATTCAGTAGGTCTCATGGTGACTCTTGGAGTTTACAGAGGTGCCCCTACACCAATTCAGAAAGAACTGACTCATGTAACATTTGGTGGAGGAAGGGTACTTCCTAGATCTTTGTAGCTATTAGGGCATGGATAATAACCCTATGTGATGACCTCTTGAGAAGGATATGGATCAATTGTTGGTGTGTTTCTCCTAGTTTGTGAGTGATTGGAGACCCCTATGTGGTTTGAGTGTGTGGATGCATTGGAAACCATGGTTGTGTTTCCATTCGTGATAGCATGATAACTTATATGTATTTCTTGATTCTTGGGTACTTGGTAGCCTTTGGGTGGCTCATTTGATTGTGTCACAAGATGAATAATTGGTGTCTATGCATGAAATTGAGTTCTTATTGATTGGATCCTAATGGAGTATGGTGCTCTGCACTATGTTATTATTGCATTAATGTGAGGGAGAATGAATTGATTCATATATTATATTTTATTATTGTAGTAATTGAATTTGAAAATGCATTTTTCTTTGGAAAGTGTTTGTAATGCACCATTGTATTATGGAAGGAAAAAATCCTAAGTTAAGAAGAGTAAAGTCATCATAATAAATCATTTGGGTTAATGAGTTATGTCCACAAATTGCATGGTTTCCTTGATCTCTTGAGAAATCATATGTTTTATTAATGTGTAGCACCAAGTGGAAGTTTTTCAAGTCAGTTTTATCATGCATATCATGTGTTTTATTCTTATGTAGCATTGTATCTACCTTTCATTGCATGAAATGAAGCTATCGTGACTATAATATTATAATAATCCTACCTTTGCATCTAGTATGATTGTGTTAGTAATTTAATTTCCATGTTGTGGTAGCCTTGTTTGATATGGTGAGGTGCATATGTTAAGTTGATGGTGTAAGGTGTGTATGTGTTAAACTGTTGCAGTGCTGGTGACTTGTGATGCGAGTTATGCATGTCCCTCTTGCAGGAAGAGCATATGTATTTTTAGGATAATCATTCCTTGTATTATCATATGCAACTCTTGTATTGTATCCATTGTATACATTGGTTGGATCTAGGTCTAGAAATCATGCAAACAAGTTGACCCATGTGAAGAGTGAGTGTGTAAAGCACCCTTGAGAAGAATCAAAAGTGTCATGTAATGACCTTGTGTTGAGAAATTGAATTATAGTTGACCATGTGTATGTAACACCTTGTGGTTGTAATCATCCTCGTGAATGTTGTGCTCATAGTGATCTTGTTATAAGCATTTAGTGTATGTTATGTGGATGTGCTTGAGTAATGCATTGCATAGTTATTGTAAATGGTTTTAAATTGAGAGAGTACATTGTTGCTTGAATTAGTGTTTTAAGTGATGCATATGATTGGAATTATTGATGATTCACTATCTAGCGTGTCTGGGCATGCTCTCTAACATTGTTGGGTTGTTGTATTCCTTAGTATTGTGTAGCAATTACTCCCTTTGATGTGGCTAATACTAGTCACAATGTTACGTGAATGCATTTCATGTTGGTATTTTATTCATTTATTTGATGGATTATTCCACATATTGTGTGGGCTAGCTTTGAATTTTAAATTTTCTTATGCTTGGACTAGTCACCAAAACTCTTATATCTATCAATTTGTGACATTCATTGCATTTGATTTATTGTTGAAATTGCATGCATTATTGGGATTTAATGCTAGACTTAATAATTCCCGGCCCATTCAGGTTTTCTCTTTTCAAATCTTATGGTGACTATTCCAAATGTTTGGTATTGTTGGCCCTGTTTTGTGTTAAGTTTGATTTTATCATGTTTAATGTAGACCTCTTATAGTATGTGCAAGGTAGAACATAATAGAAAACATACTATATTTACCTTTGTTGTTAACAAAAATGATGTTAGATCATAATTCTTTTTATTTTAATTAAGATAAATTATTGTTACATATATGAAAATGAAGTCCAAGTTATTTAAATGATGAATATGTATATTAGAATTATTTCGATTAAGGATGCACTAAATTGTAAATCTTCCTTTTGTATAGATGTTAGTAGATGCATTATGAAATTAAAAAAATAATTCTTACCATGATAAAATGGGATTAAAGGTTGTATTATCCTTAATAAAATTGTTAAGATATGAATTAATGGTCCTTTGTAAACCTCACTCTGAGCATTAATTAGAATCATGGTGTTAAATTTGTTATCACTAGATGATAAGCCATATCTTGTGTGGTTATGGTTGGGCTTGAATGTCTACATGGGATTTTGGATTGAGCCATGAGTGAATTCTTGTGTTTCTTATAACGGTTTTATTTTCTCTCCTGCCTATGATAGTTTGATCTTGAGTGTTCCTCTTGACTAAAATTATTGGGTTTGTATGGTTGAGTGTGAGCTAGTCTACTTATGATAATGTTTAATCCTGGTTATGAGAATTCAAAACATGTCTATCCTTTGTGCTTGTCTCTCCAAGAGTGATTGTGGAGGTGCTTCATGCACCACTATTGGGGTTAATTGATTCACCACTAGGTGTTCTTTGTGCAACTTTTATAGTGGTTCCCCTAGTTTCTCTATTAGATGACATAGTGTGAGGATGTAGAGTATTATTTTTAGTGATTCAACACTCCTTGTCTATATAATAATTTAATTATATATATGCCATTATATTAGTTACACTGACCTCTTTATGAGACTCCATGTTGGAGATTAGACTATGTTAAAGGAATTTCTAGTAGTTTCATTGTTCCTAGCTTCAAGATGAAAGAGGAAAGTATCTGAGGACATAAATTTTCATCTTGAGCTTGGTTATGGATTTGAATAGTGGATGATGACACCCATTAGGACTCATTTCCAACCCTAAGCAGTGTGAGTGCTCCTTGATGTGAGAGGTAATATCTTGATTTCATACCTCTTGGTACCCTTAGATGGACTTAGTATCTCATAGAGAAGTGAGCTTCAACAAAGAATCATCACCATTATAGCCTTACAAGTGAGTTCTAAGAATCTTGTTGGAACAAAGTATGCTCTAGATGAACATGGTATTAATTTTCAGTCTTTAGGGATGATCTCGCGCCTTGTTCTTGAGTTGTTGACTTGATATTTTTTGGTGCCTTAGTCTTAAAGGAGACCCTTGAGGGCATTGTTCTAAGTAGAGAAACTTGTGTTGTGCTTTATTTGGAAGAGATCATGGTTGGAAAATGTTTCCTAGTGTGTATTGTAATAGATTTGTACATTTTTGATATTTTTCAATGCTCCTTTCAGTGTGTGTTGGTCCTTTCAACAATTGTGAGGCTGGCTAGTAAGGAGATGGCGTGGTTCGCCGAAATTGTGAAGGAGTCATATGGTTTTTTTTTGTGTTTTTTGTGGATCTTGCACCTTGTGTTCCCTTTTTCTTGTTGTATAGGCTTTTAGGAGTAATCCTAGTTCTTGTGAGGGAGGATGTAGTGCCTCCTCCACTTGCTTTTGGTGTGACATCCTTATGCTTGTAGCTTCAATATTATGTTTGTGGTGGTTTCTTTGTGCAGTTGGATGAGAACTCTTGCACGATGTCATGATTTGGATCTAGATGCCTTGTTGGGGCTTTATGTGACTGGTTGTGATCACCATTTTCTTAGATGGATATATGTTTATATTTATGATCATGTTAGACCTGAGAGGCATTGGTGCCTTAATGGTGTTCTGAATTATGTTGTTACTTTTATATGAGTATTATATTTCCTTGTGCCTAGTTGTGAGAACCATTATGCAGTTGCTTGTTGCATACATGATTTAGGATGTTAGACATTTTGAGGTTGTTATTATGAGTTATGTGGAATTACTATATTTCTTGGTATTTGGATCTGAGCTAGACTCTTTTATGGGATTCTATGACTATTCTCATGTTATGTTTTATAATGTCATTATGAGATGCACCTGGTTGCAGTACATTCTTGTGTTTATTATGATATCATTGTTGATGTAGTATGATGATATATGGTTTATTTTATATATGAGGATATTTTGATTGTGTTAATCTTCATGTGGTTATTGATATAATATTATTGATTCACTGATGTATGTGCTAGTGGTCACTAAGATATTATGTTTTATCATGCATGATTATTATCTGATTCGGGTTTTAATTGTCATATGCTTTAAATACTATTTAATGCTTTATATTAAATGAAATAATTATTATGATGTTTAATGAGGATTAAATATGAAAGGAATGATTTTAGTAACATTTCAATTTATAATAAAGATTATGCTGCTAAAAGGTCCTTTCATTAGTTTCATTTCTAAATTATTATATATGTGTTTCAACTATTTATACTATGAGAAACTACACTTGATGTGCACATGTTTTAGTGAACAAATACCAGACATCAACTCCACCTAGCTCCATAGGTTTGAGTATGTCTTTATCCCCAACGATGCTTATAGGAGATAGTCACATTGGTCTCCCATCATACTTAGCCAATATTGTTCTTGGTTGGAACGATGTATCCTTATTGCATTATTATGCCTTCGGTTACCGTAAAGGTAAAGTATGGATTTCATTTGTATATTATGAGAGACCAATAAATGTTTTTTTACATTTTAGGCTATCCATAGTTGGTTGTGATTATGTTCAATTATTTTATGCTGGTTGGAATATATATATAATTTATGTTGACAAATGTGCCGTAGGTGTATTCCATTTAATTGGATTTTAATTATTTCTGTGAGAGATTTGGGAGTTTATTTTATTTGGCTCGAAGTCATTTTCATTTAAATGATTATTAAATTAGCCCTTTTAGCCTTTTTGAAAATGTGCTTTTATATTTGAAGTTGATTTTATTTTTGACTCACTTTTCAATTTGTCAAATGATAAGATTGATTATTGGGAGTGATCAGTTGATCCAAATTTGGTAGTTAGCGGTGCATTAGAATCATTGTAAGATTGCTACGTTTTGCCAAGAACTTCATTCACTATTTTGGTGTTTTGAATTTGTTTCATCTATTTTGGGTTTTTACCCAATTTTGAGGTAGGTCATCTTATTTATCACTCATTTCTTTATGTAATCATTTGTTTCTTGTTGTGAATTTTGAGGAGATTTTGGTTGCAAACTATTGCTATCCAGACTCTCAGTTTTATGCTGATTGAGTGTGCTTGACAGTTATTGCTAGGGATTGATCTCCATTTTGTGGAATAATATTTTTGAGAGTTTTATTCTTGAGTTTGGTTTAAATTTATATTCTAGATCATATATGAGGATTTTTATATCCTGTATACATTCTTATGTCAGATCACCTTGGGATCTGTGCTCTTGGCAGTGAGCCCAATAGAGTGTGCTTGTGCACTACCTTATTTCTCTTATTTTCTAGCTTTATTTATTGTTGTTTTGAGATCACATTTGATATTTGGATGCTTGTGCTTGAGACCACATATTTAGTATACTTTAGTTATGCGATTGACAAGATCTTTGAGCAACTTGTACTCTTGATTTAAGACCAATTAATCCATGCATATATTTTTCACCAAAAAATTGATTATTCCAAATGTTGAAGAAATTGGCATCAAATTGATGAGTTCATTGAGACAATTTTGACGCTACTTGAATTGTATTAATCAGAGTCCCAAGTATATATGTTGATGTCAACATGATGATATAGAAGAATAAACACACTAATGTGGAAAGCTCATGTCATGACACTCAACAGGCATAGAGGATGACATGACACTGGCATTGAGGTATTTACCTGTATGTTGACGTAGACCAATTAGGTATTGACACTTTCACTAGACAATGAATAAAATGGTGCCATGTGGCCCAATGGATGGATGCTACGTGGTACCTCTACAATTTTACAATGGGTGTAACAATTTATCATCATTTTTATTGAATATCAAAAGAGGTTTTGGTGGTTCTAACCCCCAACCTCCTATATGTTAATTTGGACAGTCACCAAGAGGCTAAGCATCTTTGTCATAATTTTAATGAAAAATATGTTATTTAAAGATTAATAAAGTGCCAAATAGGTAAAGGAGTTTCAACAGTTTGAACTACCAGCCTCTAGGTTTTGAGGATGGACACTCACCGATACGCTATGCGATCTTCACTATGTATGACAGACAATATTTCTTTTGTTGTTTATAAACAATGACATATCTTATAAAAGGGTTTGGGTGGTTTGAAACCCCAACCAGTGAGCTTCCCACTTTGGTAAGCGATAATTCATTAGCCATTGCACCATAGGTTCAAGGCATTTTAGTTGTGCACAAATTTTATATTTTTGAAGTGTAATTTTTTTCATAGTTCTGCTAGAAGCTAAACAACTTAAAGCATAAAGTAAAGAAACACATAACACTAGAATGTTTTTTTGTGGAAACCCAAGATGGGAAAAATAATGTAAGAGGGCTAGCTCTCAAGTATTATGTAATTGATTAATAATACATAGGGCGACTCACTATTGTTTTGCTCATCGCGTTTTGGCTCACTGCCCTAAAACAAACTAGAAAAGTTTTCTAAGTATACCAAAAATGAATTGTTGGTCATGCATCTACAAATGCACAGATATAGTTCTCAGTGTAGTATAGATATTCTCCTTTCCGCCAATACAAAAATTTATATATAATTATCTTACAAAAATTCACATATATATTCAACATCAAGAATAACATCATAGAATTCCATAGATCGTAGTGCATCAAAAACTTGAATTCATTGTAGATATATACCATCATTGGTATGTGCTGACTTCATGTCGACTAAGACCAAAAACTAAAACATGTAATCAATTTATAATTCATTTTTTCTATTGGTCGTACAAATTAGATTTGAGCATGTGTGAAATAGGGCTAGACCAAAATATGTCATGCTCAAAACCAAACCTAAAATATCGCTGATAATACTGCTAACTACTTCTATCGGTGACCACCATTGGTGTCAACAATTGGTGAATCATAAGAACTGATACCAATAGATTTAATGGTTTAACCGATCCCAAAATCTGAGCGATAGTGATAATTCCATAATAATGACATCAATGTCAACCAAAATAGCGATGGTCTAAAAACTCCCCCTTTTTCATTGATGGCAAACCAAAAGTATTCTAGAAGTCCAAAACTGATCATACCAACACTAAACTTCAAAATTATTTGAAACACCTCCAAAAATACCCTTGAGAGGGATATGTTGATAACTTATACCTTTTCATTTTTCAAAAATAATTTTGCTTACTTTACTATTTACTTTACTGCTACTACTCTTACTCGCCCTTTTTCCATTAATGAGAAAGGGGCCTCAAAATTGTGTAGACTAAAACAAAGAAATAAAAACTTACAAACTTGAGGCATCAAGCCCAAGAGTCTTCTTTAGTTGCTAGAGTTCCTCAATCCACTTGTCTCTATTAGTTCTCCATTTAGAAATAGAATATTCCAGATGAACAAGATGTACACAAACCAAGGTCAAAATGTCCTCTACTTCATCAATGTTTGTCAGTTCCCCTTCTGAGTATCCTTGTGCACTAACAATTGCGTTGCATAAACTAGAAATACATGGAACACACAGAGCTTGCAAATTGCCTAAAGGCACAATAGAATATTATCGTTGTTGTTGCAGTTGGAAGAATTATTTTTTGCATTTGGTCCAACTTAATTATAATAGACCCATCAAGATCATTAGTAATCCTGTATGACTCATAAGCATTTGTGATCTGGAGCTCAATGGAGTCCATGCCTATTTGATCTTTTCTGTGGCCACATGCTAATGCAATGTGTAGCAATATAATTCATTTTCATCTTCCAAAAAAACTAGACCTTCATGAATTGACTTTTGTAAATCAGATAATGATTTGTGGTACCCATCTCTAGGTTGCTGTAAGAATGTATGTTTGGTTTCTTCTTCCATCAACTGAATTCTGTTATCAACCAAAGCAGTCAGGTCTTTCACTGCATTCACAAGTAACTTGCATTTATCTTTATTAGAACATGAAGGATCAATGGTACATGAAGGAACAATAGCTTTCATTTTTGACAAAGTTTCTTCAATGACTTCTTCATTTTCCTCAGATTCTTTTAGTAACTCTTCTTGTGTAGAAACTATAATAGTTTTTCTTAATCAAAGCTTTTTCTTAGGAGTCAACTTTTCGATGTCTATGAGATATGTGGAATCAGTGATCAGTTGAATAACAAGTGGTGATGGTATGAAAATTTTCAGAATTCTACGAGAACTGGATAGAAAATATCTGGTCTATGATCAATAACTTCAATTTCTGTCTCTTTTCTAATTGAACTGATGTGACAAGATTGTTGGTAGAAACTGACATTGAAACTATTGACATAACTGATGATGTGATGATACAAATTTGGTGTTGTGATGATTAGTTATTGTATTTCCATTGATGTCAAGTATTTACCTAGTGTTCTTAGTATGTTTCTATATATGTGAGAAGGATGAACAATGGTTTCAATGGTCATGATCCTTATGAGACACTTGGGAATGTCTCTAGATACTAAGTGTATGATCACAACTATTGGATGTTTAATTTGTGCAAGTTATGTTTGATTGGAGTATGATAGGGAAACTTCTAAAATAGTCTATGACTGCAATGTGTGATTTGATTGATTTATAAAAGCTATCATGATTTAGGTGGCATGATCATAGGATTGTGTTGTTGATATAGTTTTGATTTCATATTTGTGATTGCAATTGATTTGGATGATTGGTAAGCATGTTATGAAGTTTCAAAAGTTGTTTGAAGTGAAAGGTGATATTGTTCTTGAGATACTGATGATAGATCTTCATTTGGCAATCAATTATTGAGTTGCGATGAATCATGTGTGTTCCAACTGTCATGTTGACATGTCCCAATTCATTTATGATGATGTGTTAGCTTTACATTGATTGAGGTAGAAATTTTATTAGGATGTAGGCCGAGTTGGTCAAAATGTGTTGACTATTCTTATAAAATTAATTGTTTGGGTCTATCTTGTTTCTGACCTATTTTGTAGAGAAGTTTGTTATGTTGGCATATGTGTTATGGCATGAGCTATATGAGTGTGAATATTGTAAGGTGATTTCAAATGTGTTAGGTGATATCTAGGGTAGTGGTCAACTTAGGGCTTGAGAAGTGATATTCATATCATCAAATTAAATATTTGTGTGTGTAGGTCATGGGTGTGAAGGTGTGATCAAGCCAGAGTATTCTAGAGTAATATGATGAATGAATGAATGTGTTACAAAGGATTTGATCAAGCAAAGGAGTTTCTATTTCATTGATCAAAAGACCCTAGCAGGTTTCTTATTCTAAATCCCTTAACTAGGTAGATCCTAATAGATGTTATTTGTAAATCTCTTAATAGAGTGGCTCATTAACATGAGTTTGAAATCTCCTAATAGAGTTACCCCTAATAGGGTAAATCTCCTAATAGGGCTAGAGTAAAATCCCATAACTAGGTGACACCTAACAATGTCTTTGTAAACTCCTAACAGGGTTAAGCTCCTAATAGGGCGTACTTCAGAAGAGTACTTTACTTATGGGTCTTCATTCCCACCGTGGTTTTCACCCATTTGGGTTTCCATATGAAAATGTTTGTGTTATGTGTTGCATGCTTTGTGGTGTTTGTGTTTATTGATTAAGTTTCACTTACATATCTACCAGTGAACTTATGAATGTTTTTTTTGAGATAAAGAAGATAAAATTTCAAGATATCTTGGTTAACTGATTCACCCCCCCTCTTAGTTATCTTGGACCTTTAGGACTAACAATTGGTATTAGAGCATTGGTCCTCTTTTAGGTGAAGCTTAACAACTTGAGGTCAAGATCCGAGAATGATGATGAAGGAAGGTACTAAATTCACAAGGAGAAATACTTAGTGTGGAGTGGTAGAATGAAGCTTTTATATAAAAGGTATGGGAAAACAATATTGTAATCATGTTGTTAATAGCTATGTTACACCACCTAGAAATATTAATGCAGATGAGATAAAAGAATAACAAGCGAACACTAAAGCTATGGAATCCATTGCAAGTACATTATCAGATGCAGATTTTGTTGATATTCAAGAGTTGGAGACCGCCTATGATATGTGGTAGAAATTGAGGTTAGTATACAATGGTGATGCTTAGGTACGAAAAGCTAAGGTTGACAGCCTGCAAGGAAATTTTAATGACATGAGGATGGTTGAAGGTGAAAACATTGATAAGTATGGTAAGAGAATCAAAGAAGTGGTTGTTGATATCAAAATTATTGGTGGAACCATTGAAGATGATGATGTTGTAAGTAAAGTTTGAGAACTTTGTTACCTCTTTATTCTATTAGGGTTTTTTTTTTCAAATCAGGAGTTAAGATCTTTAGGAACTGGTGTTGTCACTCTTGATGCACTAATGGGAAAGTTGACTGCTTTTGAGCTTAGCAATTATGATAATAGTATTCCAAGGGTTGAAGATGCATTTAGGGCATCTATCTCTCTTGAAACTACAAGGAAAGGTAAGGAATCTAGTTATGAATTTTATGTTATGATTAGTTACTCTAGTGATTATGATTCTATCATGTTTGAGGAAAGGAAACAAGAAGAGTTGGAAGCATTGACTGCTAGGAGATTACCTAGAGGAACCAGTAAGTACAAGGGCAAGCTAACTCTTAAATGCTTCTCATGTAACAAGATTGGACACTTTTTTTCTAGGTGTCCTGATGGTGACAAGAAGGAAAAGTATAAGAGATTCAAGGATAAGAACAAGAAGACTTTTTTAATTACTAAAGATGGTATTACCAATGAGGAATCTAAGGGTAATGAGAAAGATGAATTTACCTTTTCTTTTGTTAAGGAGGATCACCCTGTAGATGGTGGAAAAGCCTTGATTTCTAACATGGATCATGATGGTGATTGGGTAATAGTCAGTGGATATACACATCACATGATTGGTGACAAGAGTAAGTTCACTAATCAGGAAGAATGTGATGGTGGAGAAGTAAGGTTTGGTAATAACTCTCCTTGTTTAGAAAAAGAAATATGATCTATTTCACTTAATAGAAAAATAGATTGTGATAATGTTTACTGTGTTGAAGGCCTAGGATATAATTTTTTGAGTGTAGCACAGTTGAATAACAAAGGTTATCTTGTGGAATTCAAAGGAAGTGTATGCAGGATACTTGGAAGATCTGGTGATCTGATTGCTACTGGTATGCATATTAAAGGTAACTTATTCCATCTGAATACTACAATAAAGAGTTGTCTAATTTCAAACATTGATGAGAGTTGGATGTGGCATAGGATATTTTTTCATGTTAACTTTGATAGTTTGGTCAAAGTCAGTAAGATGAATTTTGTTAGAGGTTTGCCACAACTAGTTAAACCAGACTTTCATGTTAACTTTGATAGTTTGGTCAAAGTCAGTAAGATGAATTTTGTTAGAGGTTTGCCACAACTAGTTAAACATTCATGTGCAAGGAATGTTAGTTGGGAAAGCTAACTAGTTCTATTTTTATCAGTAAGTCTTTTTCATCTGAAGGTATTTTGGATTTAGTACATACTGATTTGTGTGGTCCAATGAGAACAAGAAGCTATTATGGAGATAAGTACTTTATATTTTTTGTTGATGATTTCTCTAGAATGATGTGGGTTACTTTTCTAAAAGACAAATCAGATGCATTCTACATGTTTAAAGTGTTCAAAGCATGAGTTGAAAAGGAAATAGGTAAAATCCTGAAGTGCTTGATATTTGACAGAGGTGGTGAGTTCACATATGAAGAATTCATTGAGTTTTGTGAAGAACATGGAGTTAAAAGGCAAATCTCAGCACCTAGAACTCCTAAGAAAAATGGGTTTGCAGAGAGAAGGAAAAAATCTATTATTAATGCCACGAGAACCATGATGATTCAAAAGGATGTGTCTCAAATGTTTTGGAGAGAAGCTATTTGTACTTTTGTTTATACATTGAATCAAGTACATGTGAAGAAGGGCACCAATAAGACTCCCTATGAGTTATGGTTCGGTCACACACCTAGTGTGAACTACTTCAAAGTTTTTGGGAGCATATGCTACATAAAGAGAGATGAATATAATGGGAAATTTGATCCTAAGAGTGATGAAGGAATAATCCTAGGATATTATTTGAAGAGCAAAGCATACAAGTGTCTAAAAAAAAGAACCAACAAGTTGATAGAAAGTACAAATGTGAAGGTTGTTGAATTTTCAGAATAGAATGAGGATTCTAGCAATATTAATTCAGGAGATTATCAAAGGATTTTGTATGTTCAACCGATGGAGAAAAAGGTTGCAAATAAGAACAATGAAGAAGAACTATTTCAACTAGTAGAAGAGGCTCCTAGACCTGAACTGATGTTACCAAGGTATATAAAGTTGAGTCATTTTGCTGCTCAAATTATTGGTGACAAGGATGCTAGTGTTCAAACTAGAAGAAAGATTAGAGAAAGTACCTGTTTGATTTTTGAACATGAACCTAAATTTGTTAAAGAAACATTGAAGAATGAAGATTGGGTTAAGGCCATGGAAGAAGAATCAGACAAAATAAAGAAGAACAATACATGGGTACTTGTTCCTAGACCTCTTGATAAGAATGTGATTGGAACTAAGTGGGTATTCAAGAATAAAATTGATGAATGTAGTGAAGTTGTTAGAAATAAGGAAAGACTGGTGGTTAAAGGTTATGCTCAAGAAGAAGGCTTGGAATATGGAAAGACTTTTGCACCAGTGGCTAGACTTGAAGGAGTAAGGATTATGTTAGCGTATGCTGCTTACAGAGGATTTAAAGTTTTCCAAATGGACATCAAATCTACATTCTTGAATGGTATTCTAGAAGAGGAAGTTTACATAGAAAAACCTAATGGTTTTTCACTATCGGTGAACTTAAGTTTCATTTACATATCTATCGGTGAACTTATGAATGTTGTTTTTGAGATAAAGAAGAGAATTTTTTCAGATATCTTCGTTAATTGATTCACCCCCCCCTTCTCAGTTATCTTGGACCTTTAGGACTAACAAAAACCTCTTTTTCCTTACTTTCCTCTTCAAGCTTAACTTCTTCCTTTTTCCCTATATCCATTTCCTTTCCTTTTTATTCTTTAGAGTTTTCTTCTTCTTCATGCAATATCACAACTTCTTACTCAGATACATCTATTTCTATCTATTTGATTGTGTCAGGGTTCTTAATGGATTCATCTGACTTGATTTATTTTGGTATCTTTTTCCCTTCATCCTTTTCCTTTTCCTTATCCTCAGTGTCTTTTATTTCACAAAATTCTTCAATTACCACAGGAGATCCTACTAGAGTATCATTAAGAGACTCAATTTCAGGAGGAGTCTGATCCAAATTGTAGACATCACTATCGGTAAACTCTATAAAAACTATTTCTTTAATGGGAGAATGATGTGATGGACCTTAGTGTCAACCTTAGAAATCATGTTTAGTTATTTTGCAAGTAAATTCAAATAAATAATCATATCTTATTTCATATGAACTACATTAGATTTGTCTGCCATAAGAGATTGTAATCTCTTCCTAGATTTGGGAACTTTTCCTTCTGCAAAAACAAAGAACATGTCAGCATAATGTTCTCCAATTTTTGTCTTGTAGACCTCATCTAGAGCTGCCTTAAGCAAGTATCTTTCTATCTTCTTTTCTTCCATTATGATTTTATTCAACTCATTCCATAAATAAATGGGAACTCCATCCTTATAGTCTTCCAAATCAACACTACACTTTGCACCATATTGTAAGAATGCATCAATGATGGAAAGTTTCACATCATTAGATGTTGGTTCAAATAATTTTCCAATACTACTTATTTCACCAAAACATAATTGATCTAGAATGATACTTGAATCCAATGGATCTAAACTGAAATCAAATACTAAACTATCCTCTTTCTGCTTTCCTTTCCTATACGTGCTTACCTCAACTCAAAATTGATCAGTGTCACTATTAGACTCGGTGTATTTGTCTGACTCATTACCAAAATCAATAGTAACAGGTATTTATCTTGCTTTCACCTTCTTTGAAGCAACATATTCTGAACTAATAATCTTTCTTTTCTTAGAGGGGATTTCCTCTTCCAATTTAACCAATGGTGTAGAAGATATTAGAACACCGTAAGAACTATGTGTGGTCCTTCTCAACATCTTATCTTGTTCTTTCTTGATTATCCCTTTCTCTTCTCTAACCTTCCTCAAAATATTCTCAACCTTTTTCCTAGCATCTATCTTTTATTTCTTACTATAAATTTCAAGATTTTTCTCCTGAATAGTGCCAAACCTTTTCTTTGAGTTATCAATAGAACTCTCCAAAAGAACTTTGGCATAAGCTTCAATCTGTTGTTCTGTTAACTCATAACCAAGTAATGATAATCATTTATCTCTCAATTGAACAACTTGCATAATACAATGGTCCGTAGTAACAATAAAAGTAATACCATCTTTATACTTTTCAATCAAGGACAGATGAATTATGTCCCTCTTGTGCATTCTCTTTTGTAAAAATGCAAATAACTTTGTAAATAATCCTCTCTATCATTTATCCTTTCTTTCTTCATTAATCTTTTTTCAATTTGATGTGCAACAGGTGTATCCTCAGACCAGAACATTTTACTCTCACCCAGTATATAGTTTGAAAAGTACAATAACAAATATATGGCTAATGGACCAAAATGAAAACATACTTATTTCTTTCTAGTCTTTATTCCTCTCAAGTTCTCAAGAAATTGATATTTAATTAAAGTGCAAAGATCATAGTCTCTACCTTTAACTATCTAATGAGCTACATAGATTGCAGTTGGTGAGACCAAATTCTGTCAGTTCGTGTAGTAGACTTTGTTTCCAATAACTTGTGAAGCATATTTGACAGTAGGGTCTATAGTGGTGCTTAATTTCAGTGATCTTCCATCAGATGTAGCACCAGTTAGAGATTTAGCTTCATCAGTGTTAACACTTTTAGTCTTTGGTAATTCCCCAACGTCACACAAACTAGTAACACTTTTCATGACATCTTTAGTGATCCAATGACAATTGTCTTCAAGCCAATGAAATTTGTCGTAAAAATGAATGATTTCCATTTTAACCATGCATCATCTTCACAAAAATTAGGAAAGACATTGAAAACATCTATATTCTTCTCCACCAAAACCTAGATTATGGTTTTACCTTTCCATCTTGGAGTGATAGGTCCTTTGCCCAAATTTCTCCAATCTTGTAGTGGTCAAATTCATCTAATTTGCACTTCAGGTGAATGCAAATGGCCTCAACAAGAATGAAACCATGTGGTATCTGTGAGAGACATCCCAACATGTCATTTTCCATCAAAATATTAGGGTAAAATAAAATACTGTTAGTGACTCTTATGATTGATCAATCAGAACATGGGTAAATGCTCCAGCCATTTCCATGAGTGAAGTATGAGATAACTGTAGTGCTACTTTTGATCATGCTGAGAGAAATTTTTCAAACCCTTCTAAAAATCCTAGATCGTCTTTATCACCTTTCAACTCTTCAACTTTTAGTGTGCAAAATAACTAATGACATACCGTATTTATAGTATAATCTTGAGGTATTTAAGCATTAAATTTATTAAATGTACCATAGGCCCACTAACTCAACTTTTTGCTGAAAGGAATATCCACCTTTAAGTTCCTTCCACTGATAAATTCCTTATGAAGTAAATTTGACACATTTGAACAATTTCAGGATGGGAGACAGATAGAAAGAGATTTCTCCCCCCGATTGACAGTCGCGAGGTTGCTCAATTTTTGGAATTTCCTTGTGCACCAAAACTGGTGCAACCACTATATTTTTTATTTAGATCCTTTTCATTTCCTCTCTAACCTCATTATTGTTAATTCTTTTTTTTAGTTCTAACCTTTCTTGATTGATGGATCTGCATAGTTTTGCAATTTTTCCAAACTTGTTGTATTTGAAGCATCAATTATCTTGTTTCTTTTGCCTTGACCTACATTGGTTAGCCTTATGACCATATTGAAAACATGTATACGAATATCCATTAAAAGTTTTGCTATCATTACTAGGCTTCCTACATTTACTTGCTTTATGATAAAAAATATTGCAGTTATAACATCTACTGGTAAAATATCTATTATTCACATTAGTCCTACTTCTATAGGTTACTGCTTTATCCCATGATTTATTACATTTGAAACAATGACCATTAAAGGAATACATTCTTGCCGAAGCCTCACTTTTATCTATTTGATTAGATGTGGATTCATCTTTACTTACTAGAATCAACTTATCTTCTTCTTTATGAGAGCATTCACTGGTATTGCATCCAAGTCCTTTCTTATCTCTCAAAGGTCTCTGAAAGCTCATAATTTCATCGAGTTCCTCTGAACTGGTCTTGGTTTCAGCCTGATTTAATTTGAGAGATAAGATTTCTTGTTCAAGATTTTGACATTCATCAGTTTTTCTCTTAATTATGTTATTCAAAAGATTCTTAGTTTGTTCATCTTCTTCTTGCTTTGTTCTTAGATCGGTGATAGTCTCATTTGACATTTTGTTCTCATTGCTTACTTCTTTATGTTTGGACCACGAGGGATTCACTTAGTGAACCTAAATCATAGCGTGTGTGTTCATGGCATACTAAAGAATCTCTTTATTTTTAAAAAATATTACCCCAAACCCACTCTTTGTCACCCCCCTCCAATACCCACCCAATACCCCCTACACTTGTTTTCCTATATAAAACCCCACCCCACCCCCCAAAAAATCCTTGCCCCTATTTAGGAAATATATTGCCCCTTTTTTTTTTCCCATTTTAGACCCCCTAATA
>MU224049.1:4726048-4751390 GCA_018584345.1 Thuja plicata | reverse complement strand
TATATATATATATATATATATATATATATATATATATATATATTCAACATCTAGAATAACATCATAGAATTGCATAGATGACATTGCATCAAAAACTTGAAGTCACTGTAGATATATACCATCATCGGTATGTGCTCACTTCATGTCGGCTAAGACCAAAAAACAAAACATGTAAACAATTTATAATTCAGATATGTTTTCAACCACACAAAATAGTTTTGAGCATGTGTAAAATAGGGTTGGACCAAAATATGTCATGCTCAAAGCCAACCTGAAAGATCACCTATAATACGGCTAACTACTTATGTCGGTGACCACCATTGGTGTCAATAGTCGGTGAATCATAAGAATCGATACCAACATATACAACAGTTTAACCGACACTGAAAGAAACCGACAGTTCCAAAATAGTGACATCAATAACAACCAAAATTGGGATGGTCCAAAAATGTGCAGGTTGGTTTTGTTATTAATGTCAAAGGGGGAAACTAAGTCAGGGGGAGAAGCTTTTTTTTCAGAGTAAGTCATTTTGTTTCAATATTAGTTTAAATCTTCTTTTTTTTAGGTTGGTTTCAAATATGTTTCCATCAATGAAAAAGGGGGATATTGTTGAGTATGTCATCATTGATGTCAAAGGTCGTATAAATCACAAAGTATTACTCTAAGTAACAAAAAAATGGTTGAGCTTGTTACTTGCTTGCTTGAGGTTCTTGACATGATTAAGGTGGTTAATGTAATCGAGTTGCTTGAGGTGCTTGATGCGCTTAACATGCTTGAGGTGCTTGACATATTTTATCCTAGTCTTCCTATTTATCCATTTTTGTTTTCTAATCCTCCTTGCTTCGTGTGCCCCTTCCTCCCCTCCTTCATATACCTCTTGAGTTAGTACTTGTCTGCATCTTGTAATTTTACATCTCCTGTACTTTCTTACATATTGATGACGGATCATGAAGTGTGATCCAAATTGTTGATGCAAAAAACACATACACTTTCAAAACTAGATGCTATTGTTTAGTTCTAATTGATTATGGAAATCTAATAAATTTACTCTAAAGTAGTCGTAGGAGAATTTATAAATTTCATGATTCTTCTATAGTTTGTGGTAAATTTTTAAAAAGTAATTTAAGGGCGAACAAAGAATAAAACTCATCAATGGTTTACAAAGTTAAACTTTACAAACTTCTTGTGAATTAAAAACTTTAAAAAGGCTCTCCCCTGCACTCCCATAGACAACAAATGGGGATGCCTAATTGGGCGTGAGTTGGTAGAGAAGAGTTGTTTCCAAGAAATGTTGACTCACTCACCTTCCAAGATTGATAATGTTCTGCAAGTCTAAGAGGAGGTTTTATTTCATTCGTGACTTGTTATATCAAAGAATATGCATAAAGGGGATTGAGATGCCACTTGAAGGAGTTACCTCGACAAACAACTATAAAACATGAGGAATTAGAATAAAATATGCAAAAACAAAAGTGAAAATGTTTTCACTTCAGAAGTGTAATGATGTTGCTTTAGAATATTTTCATTAAGTGTAATATTTTCACATAAGAGAAAAATGATTTCACATGTGTAAAATGAAAATGGTGTTGCAATTAATGGGCAATCCTACAATAATGGGTTATAAACTTGTGAACATATTGATTTTCATATGAAATTACCTATTTTTTAGAAACAATAATAATTTAAGTCTTGAAAGGTCCCATATGAAGGAATTGATTGAAGAGGGTTAAATCAACGCCTCTTAGATAAAACCCCCTTGGATATAACCCCTCTAGTCTTAAGTGATACCTCAATAGAATCTCTTCTACATCTATCGATACGCTAACAAAAAAACACTTTCACTTTACCTTTTGGGTGGGTCAAATAAATTCATTTAAAAGTTATATTTTGCAAGTATGCAATCCTCATTATAATCTTTCTAAAAAGTATAATTTTGAATATCTTTAATTTCATTAATATATTTATTTTGTATTTCTTGTGAATGTAGGTTTTATTTGAACATTAAGGTCTTTGTTAGACATGGTTGAATAATAGGAAAATAGATTAAAAAAAATATTAAAAATATCTCTCTCCTAAGTATTTGTATTTTATTTCAAGACAAAAGAGGTTAATTCAAATGCATACAAAAAAATTTCTCCATTATGACATACACTTCTATCTAAATTACAATTTCTTTGAATTAAAAAACTAAAAAAATATAAGTGACAACAAAATTATGAAAAAATATCCATACATTAGATATTGGTGTGACAAATCTATATTTTAAGAATTGGAATTTTATTCTTTCCATGAAAAATGTTATGCATGACATCATAAATGTCACTTCTAAAAAATGTTGATTACTATAAAGAATAATTTATTAAGAGTTACATAAATGATACACAATTTATTTTTAATTTTTAATTTTTAATTTTTAATTATATTTAGAATCTACTCAAAAAATCTCATGAAAGAGTAGTTGGCTTCATCTTCAAATTTTAAATGACTTAGTTATTATCAATAAATGACAATTACAAAACCATGAGCTAAAAAAACAAAACAATTGGCACCCAAATACCTTCTTAAAAAACCAATAGTCAAATCTCAAGATGAGTTGATGGGTTAAAAATGGAATGTTCCTTCCACCTATCACAAGGATGCCATAAACCACTCACCAAGTGTGCATTCTATTTTGGCATTTCCATTCAAAGATGCTTTAGGACATGTCATGACACACATAATGAGTTGGTTAACAAGAGTAACTCACTCTCACCTATTTTTCTCCATTTCCAATGTAGGAGGCAAATATTTTGATCTAGGAGGCGAATATGTAATGTTGAACAACCCTAAATTTTTAATTTGCCGCAACCTAAATTTTGTAGTGTGGAAATTGAGTTTTTGTGTTTCATGGTATGAAAACTACATTCTTCATATGCTTAACATGTAGATGCTAAGTGGGAGGGATTTTTTAGATTGTAGGAATCAGGTAGCCCCCTATATACTATAGTGCATTAGGAACCCCTATAAACTATAGTGCATTAGGAAAAGCTATTAACATGAGTAGTAGCTTTGGGGTGACATGTCCTTCAATACAAATTGAGTTTTTGTGTTTCATGGTATGAAAACTACATTCTTCATATGCTTAACATGTAGATGCTAAGTGAGAGGGATTTTTTTAGATTGTAGGAATAAGGTAGCCCCCTATATACTACAATGCATTAGGAACCCCTATAAACGGTTCCTTATAAACTACAGTGCATTAGGAAAAGTTATTAACATGAGTAGTAGCTTTGGGGTGACATGTCCTTCAATACCATGTGGGTAGGGGGAGACTAGACCTTATGACCTCGTGCCTACCATAAGAAGCCCTCATCAATCGACCCAAGCCCCTAACCTAGAAGAGAAAAATTAAAGTAGGCACTTTTTGTCTTTAGAAAATACTCTTATAAATCTATCCACCCACGTTGAATTCACATTAACGCATATGTAAAGCTCACATTATAACCTATTATAACCCAAAATATAAATTTTTAAAATGCAAGAATAATTTTTTTTGATAATTCATATTATTATAGAACTTAAAATAAAATATTAAGAAACAATATTTGAATAAAACTTTAAAAATACAATAAAAAATTATAATCCAATACACTAAATTAAATTTATTTAAGCTATACTTATATTAAAAAATAATTTATTTAGAAAAAATAGAAACTTAAAAAATACTTCTATTATATTTCTCATTAATTTTTCTTAAATAAAAAATTTTAAATTAAACATCAAATCTAAAAAAATAATTATACTGAAATTGAAAAAGCAATCTAAATTTTAGAATCAAATCACCCTCTTAAAAAAAGTCTTGCATATTACCATAAAAACATGAAAGCTCTAAGTTAAACTAGGTAGTGGGGACTTTAAAAAAACTTTATTTAACATTGGTAATCTCTTTAGGTATCACATGGCTCCCTCCTAATGTTCAAATATCAAACGGTAAAATATTTTGAACTGGACCGTTGAGGCGGCACAACTTAAACGGCTATATTTCCTGCCTTTCTATTCAAATTCATTCGCACTCTTGTTGCATGCTCGATTGTTGTAACGCTCTCCGAAACTTTCATCTGAAAGCAGGCAGTTCAGTTTTCAATTTTTTTCTGAGACATTAGATTTGATAGCAATGGATGCGTATGAGAAGCTGGAGAAGGTGGGAGAAGGCACATATGGGAAGGTGTACAAGGCCAAGGATATAAAGACAGGGCAACTGGTTGCCCTTAAGAAGACCAGGCTTGAGTCTGACGAGGAAGGTGTCCCTCCCACTGCCCTTCGTGAGATCTCCCTTCTGCAGATGCTTTCTCAAGATCTTCATGTTGTCAGGTATGGTACCTACTTGTGTTTGCTCGTGTTTGGGCTCTGTTTTAGGTCTAGGGTTTTGTTTGAGAAATGGGTATGGTAGATATGTGTGATCTGGGGAAACCCAAATGGTTTGATAAGGGCGAGTTTTAAATAAATATGTGTATGGTTCCTTTGTCTATGAAATCTTCTCACAATCCATCTTATTTCTCTGTATCCAATCATCCCTGGTTCTGTTATAGGTCTAGGGTATTGTCCGAAAAAAAGGTATATTGAATATGTGCGCTCTATGGAAACCCTAATGGTTTTATAAGGGTGAATTTCAAATAAATGTGTATGGTCCCTGTATCTATGAAACATGCTCATAATCTATCTTATTTCTTTGTGTGCATTCATCTCTGGTTTTGATTAGGATTTTAGGGCGTTGTTTCAAAATACGTATATGCCCTCTATGGAAACCCATCCGAGGAATCCAGATCAGCACACATGGCCTCTGTATGCAGTCATTCGTAGCTTTGTTTTGGATTTGAGGCCATTGCTATGGGTTTTAATGGCCTCTATGCAGTTATCCCTGTTTTCGGTTTAAAGCCAGTGCCAAATGGCATATATGAATACTGAGTTTGTATGTGTCATCTGTGTATATCATCACTCTTTGTGTGTCTTTGAATTTGTTTAGGGATAAGAGCACTATGAAAAATTGGTAGGGTGTATGCTCGATTTGTTAAGGGAGAGCTATATTCGATTTGTGTGCATGTCCTCTATGTATATTCGCTTTCAGTGTCTGTCTCTTGTATTTAAGGAAAGGTGGAATATATTTAACGTGTATAACCATCATATGTGCCTGGCTTTGTTTTAGATTTTAAATTGTGGGTGAGAAGCAGATCAATAGTGCATATATGCTGTTTTGTAATTGATATTTTGTAATTTGGATATGACCTGTTTATGCATCATATGTGCCTGGTAATGTAATGTATGTATTTGTAATTAAAACTCCGTTACCTTCCGTATTTCCATTACTTGAATTAACCTCAAGGTCTCGAGTCTTCTTCGAAATAAAAATGAATTATTATCTCAAGGAGAGAGAGGGCAAGCTTAAAATCTCACAACACTTCATTACTGGTCTCATTCTACCACAAAACTCCATCAATGGTGTTATCTGCTAATGCCATTGATGGAGTTCCATGACAGAAATAGATTAGAAATAAAGTGTCACGAGATTTTAAGCTTGTTCTATGCCTCCTTCGAGATAATATTTCCTTTTAATCTCAAAGGAGACTTGAGATCTTGAGGTTTATTCAAGCAATGGAAATACTGAAGGTAATGGAGTATATCTGATATGACCTTCCTTGACAAGTAATTAAAAGTTCCTTTGAGTTTAAAGTTTAAACCATCCTTAAGTTTTATGTAAAAAATCAAATAGGATATTTTTGGTTTTAAATTTATCTAAGGTTTTGTATCAAAAATTGGTTAGAATGTGTATGTATGCTTTATAGAAACCACACAGTGCAATGGGGAGACAATCATTGTGCATCTTTATGTGTACATAATCCTTGCATCTTTCAGATTTGTGGGAAATTTCGTTAATGTCCATGTCGGACTTCACAACATCTTTTCATTGAAAGGTAAGGGAGAGGTAATAAAATTGTGTACATATGTATATATCCATCCTGCATCTAGCACTGGGTTCAAGTTATCCTTCTGTATTGCTCAAAGTGCTGTAAAAGTGCCCATATACATGCTTTTACACAATCCTTAGAATGTAGAACGAGCCTGTTTTGAAATTTGTATCTTAAGTGATTGCATCATGTTTTGAATTTAGTGCATCCTATTTGGTTGACTGGAACCTTTGTGCAGGCTGCTGGATGTGGAGCACACTGAAAGCAAAACGGGAAAGTCCCTTCTCTACTTAGTTTTTGAATACATGGATTCTGACCTAAAGAAGTACATTGATACTTTTCGCCGCAGCCATACAAAAATGCCTCTGAAGCTGATGAAGGTATGCTGTCCTATTTGTAATGTTCAATTTTTAATGTGCAATGTTCTTGTTTCAGCACATGCCAGGCATCTTATGATAAGAAGAATTTCAAATAACTTGTTTCAGCACATGCTAGGTTGAAATAGCTTATATTGCTGCTAGCATAGGAAGTCTCCCTAATGAAGAAATGGCCTGTTCCGGGAATAGCATTGAAATCTGAAAATTTTGTTTTGATTATTGTGCTTATTATTGGTTTGCAGAGCTTCATGTACCAGATATGTAAGGGAGTTGCTTTCTGCCACAGTCGTGGTGTAATGCACAGGTGCGATTCTACCTATCTAAGATGTATTATACAATTTTGTGGTGGTTTTATATACTGTTGGTTTTCCTTGCATTGTTGCATATCATTGATGTTTGTTCTTTTGGTTTTCAGGGACTTGAAGCCTCACAATTTGCTCGTGGATAAAGAGAAGGGTTTGGTCAAAGTTGCGGATCTTGGATTGGGAAGGGCGTTCACGATTCCTATCAAGAAGTACACCCATGAGGTAAAAATTTGATCTCCTACACTTATAGACAATTTGAGTTGATGCAATACAGTAATGTTGTTGTAGATGACAACTAGTTCAATTTATTAGGTACAATTATTTTTCCCAGAACATGAATTTTCAATTTATTTTTTAAATGCCGTTGGTGGCTAATAACATCGAATCAACTCATTTTTTTAATAACAATAAATAGACTCTCCACCAAAATAAATGGTGTGTTCTAAGCATGTAAAAAAATTAAATTAGCAGAAGATGAGGGAAACTGTCATAACTTGTGTTAATTGAGTTATGATTTAATCATTCTTTACAGTTAAGTAATATTGAAAGCAGAAATGAGATAGTTTTGATGTGCCATACAATCTTCCATAATGTAATTGATGTGCTTGGAAATTTTTTGAACTGCCTTAGAATTGTGCCATGTGATAGTTTTGATTTTCGACTTAATGGATTGATCTTAGAATTCACATGTGATCTATGTCTCTACTTATAAACTAATGTAACATCTGATAAAATTAATGTTTAAATCTAATAGAACAAGGGTTGCAGAGTAGCAAAACAATGTTCAAATCCAATAGAACAAGGGTTGCAGAGCAGCACAGTTAATGCCAAACAGTGAAAGAATGGTTTTATTTTTGTCTATTTTCTCTGTACCATTTGCTAAGCCTTAATGAGACTCAAATCCCCCTTTTAGCCAAGTTGCGTTTCCTATTTGCTTTTTGAAATCCTCCTTTTTAGATTCACATTTAGGCTTTTTAGTGCAGTTTCTTTAAAAACGCCCATGCTCATGGCAGAAATTGCAATTGAAAAGTCTACATTCATAGTCAATCAGTCATAGTCACTTGGGTGCTAATATAAGAACAGAATAACTTTTTTCTTTAGATTGCGCTCATGTCTTATATTTTCCAATACCGTTTCATATTGCCTTGAAAGCTTCTTCATTCATTAAAAACAACGAAAGGGGACTGTTACCCAGACTAGCACCGTAGAGGGAATTCCTTGTATTAGATAAAACTCAGGCATAAAATGATCGCAATACAGACAGCAACCACCCAAATACCAAGGGTCATTACGCAAAATCAAAACTATCTCCACTTTAACAGAGAATGTTGCAATAGAAGCAGCCTTCCCATACAATGCAACATCAACCAATATCCCCTTTAATCTTTGATTTCCTCTCTGTGCCCAGCCACTTAATCAACAATTGTAATATGGCTAAGCACTTTTTAACTTACCAACCAAAGCATGCTCAAAATGCTAACAGACCAAATCGATGCATTCCCCTGCAAGATATCGACAGAGTAAATGCCATCCCAGAGTAAATGAAAATATCGACAGAGTAATTGCTCTGCCAAAAAATGGTGTCATCCAAAACAGCAGCAAATGCATTCAAAGCTGAAAATGGTTTCATCCTAATACCTACTCCAGCAGCAACATCTCTATAGGAGAAGGGGAGTACAGAATCTAGGCACTCAAAAATTACAGGATACACAGGAAAAATAGGCCGCAGAAAAGTGATGCAGCTATAGTAAATCAATACACGCCCTCAAAAAACTTTAGGGCCAAATGGAACATGCAAGATATCAAAAGAGCCAACAACCAGATGAAGAACTTGGCAATGAGAAAATAGTGAAACAACGCAAGAGTGGCCAAAAAGGCCAAAACAAAGCCAAACAGCTTTCATGCCTTCTGCCTGAACCCAAACGCAACATCATTCCCATTTTCTTCCTCTATTCTATAATTCGTATGTTACTTGATAACAATAGGGTTTGCAAAATCAATTATGACTAGAATATATTGGGTAGTTATGCTTGATAGGTATGAAGACAAGCAATGACTAAGCATACAAATAAAGTCATAAAATTGCGTCCAACATGAGACAGGTGCTCATTTCTAAACTAAGTATAGGGCAGAATGCCATTTCTGTACAAAATGGGCACCTGAAAGTTTCAAAAGCCTATGCACTGTTGAAATATCATTCCATTACAGAAGGTATGGAAGAAATTTTGAGGCATTTCATTCCAAGGCATAGGTCAAAAGGACGCTGCAAAGGTCAAGGAAGCTAAATTTACTCGCGCCAATGGCATTTGATTGAAAGTTTAAAGCCTATTAAAAAAATCCACATCGTACAGACCCCACAATTATAGAAGCCCTACTTAAAAAAATTCCTCCATTTCTCTGCCTCGCTTGTACTTCAAAACTCTCCCCAAAGTTTCAATTTTGTGCCCTACAAATCCCCCAATTTAACACAGTTTTGGATGTTTTCAAAACTTTAAAAAAGTTCGAATCAACTCATTTTTATTATTATATAGTTAGATTAAATTTTATATTATGATTCTTGATGCAGATCGTAACTCTTTGGTATAGAGCACCCGAAGTGCTCTTGGGAGCCACTCACTATTCCACACCTGTTGACATGTGGTCTGTTGGCTGTATATTTGGTAATTTTCTTTGGTCCCTATTTGTTTTAGCTCCGTATTTCTTATGCTGAAATTCTCTGAGAATATCAATTCATTGTTTTGCAGCTGAAATGTCTAGAATGCATGCTCTCTTTCAGGGAGATTCAGAATTGCAACAACTTCTTCATATTTTCAGGTATGTCCTACATGTGATTGTTTGAGAAAAGAGCTCATGATGTTTTTGTTTTCTATTATTGTAAGGCCATTGTAATCGCATTGAGAGGGCTTTTGTGTATTAGGTATCTTGGAACTCCGAATGAAGATATATGGCCAGGAGTGACTAAGTTGAGAGATTGGCATACCTATCCTCAATGGAAGCAACAAGATTTAAGCCTTGCTGTTCCTGACTTGGAACCAAATGGTGTAGATTTGTTGTCTGTAAGCGTCTTCCATCTATTTTCATTCATGTCATTTCCATCTATTTTTATTTCATTTTCACCTATTTTTGTTCTATTTTCATTTTCATTTTGTATATATATGCAAGTAAAGTATTAAAAAATGATTGGTATCTTCTTGCAGAAAATGTTGATTTATGAGCCATCTAAGAGAATCTCAGCCAAAAAGGCAATGCAACATCCTTATTTTGATGATCTTGACAAATCTCAATTCTGATTTTAAGCGGGGTTTTTGAAAATGTCTGATTTTCAAAAACTATTTAAGTATGTACATGATACATGGGGTACATGGTACATGCTTTCTGAACAGAAATTTGTTTGTTTGTCTAAACAAATGGTGTAATCATGGAAGTATCTGAATTTCAATATTCCCATACTTGGGAAGTGTCTTTAATAGTATCGAACTCATTAATTATTATTAATATTTAATCTTTTCTTTTGGATATCTTACTCATCTGTCTTATCTAAACAAATGGTGTAATCATGGAAGTTGCCTATATCTGAATATCAATATTCCCATACTTGGGAAGTGTCTTTTATGAATTCTTTGAATTCAAGTTATTAATAATAATTAAACGTTTCTGTTGAATATCTGATTCATCTGTCTTATCTGCCTTTGTCTTATTGAGAATCCCTGTTTCTTGAAAAAGGCAAAGTAGACAAAATTTTAAATATTCTGTAGAGAATATGTGGTTATATGCAACTTAAAAAAACATATATAACACAGCTAGGTTATGGGAGTGGCCGAGTTTCTCTGAAATAGTTTTCATGCTAGTTTTAAATTGTAAGATATATTTCTGGATTGAACTTTGCAAGATGAAAAAATCTTGTGGCATTTTGGAAAGCTGAGCAATATCCCATTTAATTTATCTGCCATTTAATTTATCTGCCATCTTGTTATTGAACATCCCCTGTTTCATGGCAGGGCGGACATATGTAGTTAAAATATTACAATGTTTTTATTTCAAATAAAAAAATGTTGCAAGACGGTATTTTCGTATATATATGTTATGGAAATGGCCGAGTCTTGTGGAATCTTGTGGAATTTTGGAAAGCTTAGCAATATTCTATTCCATTTAATTTATCTGCCATTTTGTTATTGTGAGCATCCCCTGTTTCATGGCAGGACGGACATGTAGTTAAAATATTACAATGTTTTCTTCTCAAATAAAAAAAATGTTGCAAGACTGTATTTTTTGTACATATATGTTATGAAAATGGCTGAGTCTCTCTTTGAAATAGTTTTTCATGTTAGTTTTAAGTCTCTCTTTGAAATAGTTTTTCATGTTAGTTTTAAACTGTGAGATGGTTTTCTCGATTGAAAATTGAAAATCTTGTCAAATTTTGGAAAACTTAGCAATCTTTCCATAGTATTAGATTACAGAAATAGAAAATGAAAAACCATATTTTGAAAACTGTGTCAAATATTTGAGAAAATTATATTTTGAATGCTAAAATTTCTTTAGTTTTCATATTAACTCATATTAGCTCATTAATTTTCATGGAAAACCATATTTTTGGAAAACCGTGTCAAATATATATATATATATGAGAGGTCGGGAACACTCACCCTACTTAGCATTACGTAGAAATTAACTGATTTTAATATAAAAAATGAGAGGAACATTATTCTCTGTTTCTTACTACTTAGCATTACATAGAAATTAACTGATTTTAATACAAAAAATGAGAGGAACAATATTCTCTGTTTCTTAATGGCAAAACCTTTGTGTTGGGATCATATTAAGACAATATGTATATTCTAAACTTACCGAACTATTGGGTGCTTCATACCCAACAAGGAATGGCTGCTTCATAGCCATAGTATGAATATGGCTCAGTCGTTGAACACCTTTCTCCAATTTGTTTTTCAAAAATTTAGTTACACACTTTCAAAATCAAGACCCAGGTACAATTATCCAATTTCTGCCTATTCAAATGAGCCTTTGCCAAATAAGGGTAGCCAAATGAATCGGTTACTTTATTAGTCACACCTCTAAACCACCATACACAATGATTGCAACAAAGATCAAATTCCATTCGTTACTTCCTTAACAATTTAAACGAACTTCCTACAACATGTATTCTTCTGACATTCAATACATTTAAGGGCAAGGAGAATGTTATGATAGGCCTTGAGTTGAAGGCTACATCATCTAGTATGTTAGTGACACCTAGAGACATAACAATGATCAATTTCCAATCTTCATCTAACAATTAAAATGAGCTTGTTCTCTAGTTAAGAAGAACTGATCAATAATATATGTGATTTTGTAAGTATGGACTTCCTACAACATGCATTCTCCCAACAAGGTGAATGGTATTTTTTAGCATCATGTTGTGACATTCAATGCATAATGGGCAAGACGAATGCGACAATAGAGCTTGAGTTGAAAAAGTCAACTTTATGAGACCAATCACCTTGTTTGGACCAATCAATCACAAGATCCTATTCTCCCAACAAGGTTGGATCAATTTTTTTAAGATCATGATATGATGACTTTCAATACATTCAAGGGTAGAGAGGATGTCACATGATAGGCCTTGAGTTGAAGGCGAGATCATCTGTATCCTTGAGTTGAAGGCTAGATTATCTAGTATGTTAGTAATGGAGGGTATGGTGTGAGTCCTAGAGAGCCAGTACCACAACAATGATCAATTTCCATTCATTACTTCATTGAACAATTAAAACGAGCCTCTTTCTCTAGTTAAGAAAGAATCAATAATATATGTGATTTTGCAAGTATGGACTTCCTACAACATGCATTCTCCCAACAAGGTGAATGGTATTTTTTAGCATCATGCTGTGACATTCAATGCATTTAAGGGTCAAGAAGAAATACCATAGTAGATCTTGAGTTGAAAAACTCAAAGCATTATGAGACCAACCACCTTGTTGGACCAATCACAAGTTTCTATTCTCCCAACAAGGTTGGATGGTGTTTTTTAACATCATGTTCACATACAATACATTTAAGGGCAATGAGAATGTCATGATAGACCTTGAGTTGAAGCTAACATCATCTAGTATGTTAGTAATGGAGGGTATCATGTGACCCCTAGAGGTCTAGTATTTGGGTTACTACTTGTATTTTAGTTGTCTTCTTTATGACGAATAACACATTTATATAGATAGATAATCATATATTTCTTGTCACAATATAAGTATATAGCATATTTCATTGCTCAGATACATTAAGTTTCGATAGGTGAATGCCAAACATTAACCACCTTGGAAGACACCTTTATCCTCATTACATTATATGGAATACCTTCATATGGTAGTCTACAACCCTGGTCTAGTTCTCCAGAGATGGAGGCCTTGAAGAAGATGTTGACCCAAGTAACATTTGAATTGAATAAGATCAAGATGAACCTAGGGGGAACTCAAAACCAGAATCCTCCCAACAAAATAATTACCAAGGGAAAATGGAATTATCAAAATTATGGTCGAAGATACAACCAACACTCATACAATAGACAATGAAACACTAACCCCAACAATGGAGGGGCAATCCACAATCATCAGGACACCTAAGAAAGCATAAACCTGTCCAGATAGTGAATCTAGCCCATGTTAATCTCTTGACCAATTGGTGTCAGTCCCAGGACAATTACTCTTGACAAATTGGTGTCACTTCCAGGACACATATTCCCTCTTTGAGATCAACTTTGCACAAATGGAAAAGTTCATCAAGATTGCATAGCTGATGACCAATCATTAGGAAAAGCCCCTATTTTCTCCCCAAAGATTGTTAACACCACAATGATGCTGGAAATGTTTACCTTTCCTTTGGATGAGAAAAACAAGCCAAAGGACTAGACCTATAATGTGCAAGCTTTTCAAATGACAAGCCCCCTATAACTTGAGGAATAATAACAAAGACCCCTTTATCACCTCTATACTGTCCAAATATACCCAAGTTCCTCCAGACCTGAATGCTAGCAACAATCTGATTCCTCCCAAAGAACCCTCACATTATTAGGCCAACAATGACCAAGGGAGAACAACTTGGGTCCTGAAAGGAAAATATGACAATACCAAGGTCATGGAGGACACCAATATGACCATGTCCCTAACGAAAGTGTTATGTAATTTCCCGAAACAGAAAGAGGTCCTCTTTAAGTGCCTCAAACAACCAAAACTTTGAGTTAAGGAAGCGAGAATGGTAGCATTTGATGATGCCAACATATAGCCATGTATTGGAGGAAGATTGAGGATCCACCATTCCTCTTAAGCCCGAGGATTTTTGGAAAGAATTTGCACAACTTCCTAGTAGATTCTCGGGCTTCAGGAAAAATAATACCTTTTCTATTTGCCAGAAATTTGGCATGACTTCGGCCAAAGCACATAATTTCATGATATAGTCAGATAAGACTGATGTCAAGATGATCAAGGAATTGATGAATGTTCATATCCAACTCACCCAGACCCCTAAATATCTAGCTATATGGACATCCAAGTTGTGGACATCCTATAAACATATGGGAAGCTTTTGAGCCAAAATTGGTCTAAGACATTGAATGGAAAAATCTTTAATGTTTTTTTCCATTTATAGTTACCATGGAGGGGGAAGCCAATAAGATAAAGGTGGGCAATAAACCCTAGATGAATTATGTTATCACTGAGTATGGGCAACAAAATAAGGTAGCCTATGTAGAGGTTGAACCCAAAATTTACCAAGTTAAGGAAATCTTAACCCTCGACATCCTCACTAGACATAGCCCACTTTAGATTGAGGAAGTACAAAGGTAGAGAATCCAAGACCTTGCTACCAGATCGACTCATTATATCTAGTTGTTAGGAGATGGTGTTTGTGTCAGTGAACTATTGTTTCCCCAATGGTGTAGCATACACTACTAGGAGCACTTGAAACATACTTGTAATGAATGCTTAGACACTATTCTCTACCTGTGAATATAATACAAATATCACAATACCCAAGGAGAGATAGATTGTAGGGAGGAAAATAACCCCAAATAGTAGAGAGAGAAGCACCAACTACACTTGAGATAAGTATGGAGGTGTTGACAGTTCAGATTCAAGATTTCACCTCTTCCCATGAAGTTGCACGCAAAGCTTGTATCCCAGTGTCTCAACTAGAAATTCACATAAGCAAGCAAAATCCTACTAGCTTACACATCTCCAAACCAACAAAGCCCACAAAAAATATTGAGAGGATTCCCAAGCCTAAGATTTGGACCCTTAAGTTCAATAGCTCAAAGTCCAAATAGGGTAGTGGGGCTAGAGTGAAGTTGGTGGATCTAAAGGGATCAAAATCCCTCCTAGCATCTTATCAACTACAATTTAGCTATACTAACAATGTTGTGGAGTATGAATCCCTGGTAAGGGGTCTACAATTTACACTAAGAAAGAGAGTAAACTATTTGAGAGTTTTGGGGGACATAGAACTCATTTATTTACAAGTTAGAAGCCAGTGTATGTTCCATGAAAAATGATTAACAACCTATAGGACTAGAGAATGGAGTCTCATAGAGAACTTCAATGCCTTTAACATAGAGTTGATTCCTAGGAAGAAGAACTATATCTCAGATGCATCAGCTATAACGGCTAGCAATCTTGAGCCCATGGTGGAATCTAAACTGCGAAGATGTTTGGTAGAATTGGTACCCACACCATCCATCGTTGACAATATTACTAACTTGTAGGTCTTTGGCGATGACAAGCATATCCTTTCCTTTTTGGAAAATGCTGGAGTCTTCAATGATTGTGTCATTGAAGAAGAAGAAAATGATGCTAAAGGAGAATAGGAGGATGACATAATAATTAACCTCCCTACAAAAACTATCCCTAAAGGGATGGTAGCATTGGAATATATTTTTGATTCATACCCTAGGGTCAAGGAGATTACACCTTGCCTTTGAAGGAGGAGAATATGAGAAGGTCAACATTGGCAGGGATGACCAAGAAAGGAATGTCTTTATGGGAAAACCATGCACTCTGATCAAGAGAGAAAGTATACTCTAGACGCCTAAAATCATCCCTTGATATTATAATTATTTAATTATATTTGTTATATTCTCCTTGTTAGCACTGTCAAAAATCTTCATGGTTCTAGGCTTTTCCAAGTGTTTTTGCCCTAGTTTCACAAGCCCTACTACTCTGTGCTTAAACCATTGTGTCAATTTCATTAAAAATTCTAAACCCTAAGCCTTTGTGACACATTATATTTCTTGGTTACCTTTTTTCATGCCAATTAAAGTCTTATTATCCATGTGCCTTTTGACTTGTCTCTTAATCTTGCAATCTTGTCGGTTAAGCACTTAACATCTAGTGACTTGGCACAATGGTTATCTCCTGATCTCGTAATGTTGGCAGTTAAATCCATAACATTTGGAGATCTGGCGATAAAGGAAGGACTTAACATTTTATGTTTTGGTGCTGAATCTTATAATGTGACGGTCAATTCTTATAAGATTTGGAGATTCAGTGAGGACTGTCGATGCAAGACAAGATCTAGGATTATTGTTGGATCTCATAATCTAAGCTGAGTTAAGTCATGCATTCCGAGATTCAAAGATACCCTTTATCTCTGAATCTTGAGATAAAACCATGGTTAAGAATTTCATTCAGTGATCACAAGATAAGCCTTGTCAGTGAATCTCAGAACAAACCTGGGGTTAGGAAAAGCCTTTTGAGATCACGCGCCAAGTGTTGATCAAGACCCAAATGTGTGGTTGGCGCTGAATCGCTAGATAAGTCAAAGTCAAGCAAAGGGATTCAACAATCATGAGATACAAGGCTGAGATGTGACAAGATGTAGACACATGTACAAGAGGCTCATAAGATCAATGATTATTGTTAATTCTCTAGATAAACCATAGTAAAGGCCAAGCATTTAGTGATTCAGAGACAAGCCTTGTCTCTGAATCTCGTAATTAAAACCATAGTTAAGCTAGGATATGGAGATTCAACGAAACAAAGGGATTGAGATGCTTGGGTTAAAGGCAGGTTAAAGACAAAGAACATATATAAGATTGATCTACTGGTCGGCGTTAAGCCTCAAAGTAGGAGATGCTCACATTTTATTATTCAAGGGTTCACAATAGGGTGCCACGTGGAAAGATAGATGATCTAAGCGAAGTTGATCTGCAGTCAGATTAGGATTGAATCCACGGTGTGCACTAAGCCTTAAAGAGAAAGGTGCAAGATGTTTAGTGTTCAAGGCCTAGTGACAGTGTGACACGTGTCCTTCCCAGTTAAGTGGGACCTGCAGTTGCAATGACAAGGCTTAAGGTTATAGCACGGGTAAGTTGATGTTGATCTAGTGGTTGGTGTTATATGCCTTAAAGGAAAGATGCTCAGAGGATAGTCATTGAGGCATCACACTAGCCTGCCACGTTGCAATTCAGATCTAAATTTAGCGCTAAAGGATTAGGTAAAGGTAAGACAAGTTTATGTTGATCGGATGGACAACGCTATGTCTAGATAAAGAGATGATCAATAGATAATGTTAAAGGCATTGTGATGGGGTGACACCTGTTTGATCAGATTGTAGTGCTCGGGTAACTTAAAGATAATCTACGATCATGTTTTAAAGATAGAAAATGTTTAAATCTTGACCTTTGATGCCATGTTTCACGCCACATGTAGCCATTAGAGATGGATATTCAAATATTTAAAGGTTTTTTGAGAGGTTTTCATGGTGGTGGACTGAGATTTTTGTTCCTGGTCATAAATGATTCGATATGATCTTTTGGGTCGTGTCTACACACCTGTAGAGCCCCGTTTGAATGGAAATCTGATAGCTGCGAAGATAATTTATAATGGAGAAGTGATATCTTAGGGTTTTGATCAGATTTATAAGACTTTTTGACCTTGAAGGAC
Source organism: Thuja plicata (assembly GCA_018584345.1). Taxonomy (NCBI): domain Eukaryota; kingdom Viridiplantae; phylum Streptophyta; class Pinopsida; order Cupressales; family Cupressaceae; genus Thuja; species Thuja plicata. The sequence goes on along the minus strand of MU224049.1, from coordinate 4,733,844 downwards.
TGTCTCTCAAACATTTTGAAGTATGGCTATAGATTAGATCATATTACATAGATTCAAGTGAAGATAGGGTTACAAATTGATGACAGGGTAGTTGAATGAATTGAATGCCTTTAATGCTTGAAATGATTTAGTTTTAAACCCTAACCCTAAATGATCTGAAGCTTGTTGCATCCCTATTTCCTATAAAGGGATTTTCAAGATCATTTAGTAAGGGCTGAAAATTTGGGGAAGTAACATAAGGCATAGAATTGTTTACTGTTTCCACTGGGTATAATACATGTATATCTAGAGAGTATCATTATAGAACAGAAAATTGTAAATATTTTGCATTTGTTGTAGTGGCATATGTTTTGAAATATTTTGGAATTGAAACTAGATTCTTTATACTTAATATAATCTTTCAGATTTAAGTCTCTCCTTGGTGCTTACCCATTGAGTTGTGAATCTTCTGATTCATTACATGGAATTTATTTGTGTATATGTCATTAGTGCTTAGTTTTGATCTAGGATCAAATCAAATACTGCTTTGGATATGACATAAGTTTTTTGGGTTTGTCTACTTAAGGATATTATAAGAAGTGTTTGATCTGAATTATTTGTATTTATGGTTTTGAGTCCTTGACAATAGTTAGTTTCTCTGTCCTGTATCTGAACTAAAAACATTTCCCAATGGATAAAACACTGATCAATAATTACTATTTTCTACATTGATACATATCTAAATAGGTTTGGCTATATTCCGCCCTATCAAAATATCAAAACCATTTCAGTTCCTTTTACATTTTATGGTTGTTAGTTGTTTGTCCTGCATGATAATGGAGAATCAATAAATGTTTGGTTAGCATTTAGTAGTACTTTCTTATCATTATCTGTTGTAAGAATCTAGAGTTATAATGAGTTGTAAAGAGTTAAGTTTTATCTGGATTAGGTGTACTGCCTTGGTTTTGCAGAGCCAAAAGTGCAGAGGGTAGTCTTTTCCCTATAGTTGGTCCAGTTACCTTGCAGAGATTCCATACTTGGAGTTAAGCACCCCTAACATCAGTCTCAAGGTATATTGGTGGCTTTTAAAGAATAACATTTTTAAACACCAACAAAATGGTGACTCTACTGGGGAATAGTGCAGTATATTGTCATAACTGACCAATAAGTTGATCATTAGAAGTGTAGAGTTACTCCTTTTTGTCTTAGGAGTTTTCCTTATTAAAGTATTCATCTTGATTAGTACTGTATTTTCCCAACTTGTTTTGGGTGGCGACTCTGAGACATCTCTACAACAGTGCTGAGTAATATTTATTATTTCATACATACTTTTCCAATATGAGTCATAAAAATACTAGATCTTGGGTGAAAGGTCATCCTAAAGAAATTTTGGAGGGTGGACTTCCAGCTAATTCTAGGGTTGGTCAGCCTAGGAGAGAAATGAAGACCAAGGATAATCCATCTCCAAGAAGACAAGAGGAGGACACTAGGAGAGAAGAGCCAATCCAACACAACCATGAATGAAATGCATCAGAATATGAAGAGGCTGCAAATGAGGGATTGGATATACGTGGAGATTTCAATTCTCCTAATGAGAGAGAAGAAGAGGGATATGACACTGCTATCCCAGATTCTGACAGTATGGCTAGAAAACTTGCTGAAGTGGATAGGAGAATTGAGGAGAAAATTCCCAATAGATAACGAAGAGAAAAGGAAAGAGAATATAAAATAAGTCAGGATCAGATTATGCTTGAACAAAAGATGGGGCAATTTCTAAACTTGGAGGCAATGAATTATATTGAGGAACCTGATAGATTTGAAGAGGAACCTGCCGTTCGTCAAGTAGTTGATTTTCAAGGACCTAAAGATAAGGGAAAAATGAGGATGAAAGAAATTCAAATAAATTAAACTGTGAATCCCAAGGTTCCATTAGATCGAATGTATAAATTGGACACCAGTCTAGAGAGGGCTAGAATGGAGAAAGAAATCATAGCTAAAGAGCTTGAGAAGGTAGAATTGGAGGTTGCTACTTTGGAGATGAAGAAGAAGACTTATTTTATTAGACAAACTATGAGGCCTTCTCATGCCCATGCTGAGGTAGTTGCAACATCAAATGCCACGACATCTACTTCTCAAATTGATAATACTTTTCAAAGCAGAACCACCCATGCACAAAGCTACAATCAATTTTCTTTTATTGATATTCCTCATTATCCTAATGCAATCCCAAATGAGATTGGAGATAGACTTCCCAAATTCACTGTCAATAATGTCATTACTTGTGAGGAACATTGGAAGAAGTTTATTGATATCATGGACGACTATAACATCATACAAGAAGATGTATTTGTGAAGCTTTTTGTTTAGTCTCTAGTTGAGGATGCTAGGGAATGGTTTAGAGGGTTATCTTATGGTTCTGTGGGGTCTATGGATGAACTAATAGATTTATTTAAGGATCAATATGGTGATAAGACCAATAAACAATTCTTGTTGAATGAATTTACCAATATCAAGAAAAATTCAAATGAGGGAGTTGTTGAATTCAATACAAGATTCCAAAAGGCCATGTATAAGATTTTTCAAAAAATGAGGCTTGATGATGAGGTATGTCTTGTTACTTATTTAAATGCTTTTGATTCTACAATGGGATATCTTCTTAGAGACAAAAATACTAGAAGCATTGGTGAAGCCTATAAGACAACTGTTAACATAGAAATAAATAGAAGAGTATCAGGAAAAAAGGGTAAAAGGGAAGATGGAATGCTTATTAGGATCAATCAAAAGGAATCAGAAAATAAAGATTATAGGGCTCCAAATAATAATAGGCCATCCTATAATAGTTTAGTTAGTAGCAAAGGATGCAAAATTTTCCCTATAATACCCAGTGGAAGGATGTGAAACCTTTTCCCCCACAAAGAAAGAAAAGCATGATAATAGTGTTAGAATGAATTTAGAATAACTGAGAGGGGAGGGGTGAATCAATTATCCTCAGGTCTAGATGTAGCAAATAAAACTTTTTGTACTTTAGATCTACTTGGCAGTAGTAGCATATATCAACAACTTTAATCATGTAGTTTACTCTCAATTGAAATTAGCTTGTAGTAACATAACAGTAAAGCAAACCATAATCATTCACACAAGTTGACACAAGTATTTAACGTGGAAACCTAATATGGGAAAAACCACCAGTAACATGCTACCAAGTTTTCACTCTTCTGAAGTGATGCCCTGTGAGGAGGCAACCCTGTTAAAGGTTACAATAACACACTGCTAGGTGTGGCCTGGTTAAAGGTTTTAATCACCCTGTCAGGAGTGGCCTTGTTAGAGGACTTAGAACATTCCAATCTGAATGTCACCTTGTTAGAGGATTTATACAAATGTTTGTTAGGTCAACCTTGTTAAAGGATTTAACTGATACAATGGTAATAAAGTAATCATCAATTTGTGATCTGGTACATACAACTTACTTTGCAATTCAGATCCAATTACAGTTCTGATGTTAACTTACTGGGTAGCTTGCATTGTCATTTCAACCTTCTGATCTGCTTGGAAATTCGTCAAGCAATCACACATGTAACACTCTGCTTCTGCCTTTTGCCTTCTCTGCTAGATCATGCTGAACAGTAAATTAACTATGCAAACCTTTTGCATACACATGCATTCATCCACACTTGCACACCAAATGAATAACCCCTTTAGATTATCATATACCTCTCTGTCTAGGTTAGATAAATATTTTGCTGCTTAAACAAGATCGTAGATCTTAGGTTAGGTCAGATCCAATGGATCATTCCATCTTTGCAGTACATTTACTTCTCCAAAGCAGTCTCTAATTAAATCTTGAAACCATGCATTAATTTTGGATACCCATACATTAAATGACATGGATCAATCTTTAATTAACATTTCATATCCCAATAAAATCAACTAATTCGGCTAGAGATCTCAAATCTCATAAATAATCAAACTTCTGTAAGTCGACCTTCATTACTGTTTTCACTCGACAATTTCAATGGTGCTCGACATTGAGCAACTTTTTACTCATTACAAGCAACTTTAATCGGCACAAGAAACTTTGCTTGTCATAAGAAACTTTACTCGGCACAAGCCAAACTTGCTCGACACAAAACAACTAGAAAAACTGTCTCTGAAAGATAAACAACTAATTACTTTGCCAGAGTGCCAACTGACCAAATACCCTTTGAATTTCCTTAACTCAACCATTCACTTGGTCTTCTTGTTAAATCTTCTTCATCAAAAATAGATATGGTACTCAAACAGATAGCAATAGTCTCACCAGTAAAGGTTTGACATCAATGAAAAAATAACAATTGCTTGCATTGTCACTTTCCAACAATCTCCCTCTTTGGCATTGATGGCAACACAAAATATTAAAACAATGATTTAACAAGCATAGTTACCAACCAATCCAAAAATTCACCCGTGTTCCGTGATATGAACAAATTTTCATTAATGTCTTTAGCTTCGTTCTGATTCTTATCTGTAAAACATTTCTCCCTCTGTGTCTGTAATCACACTATCATCAACTGTGTCTAATCATCTGTAGACTCCCTCTAAGTAGATAATCATTTCAATGTTTTCAATAGTAACTTCTACCTCTATGTAATCTTTCCCTCTTTGTAATTTCTCTTTCTCGGCAATCTCTTCCTCTTTATAGGTAATCTCTCCCTCTTCGACAACAATGCCAAAGATGTCAAAATCTTTATCATGTATATCTTCAGTATTATGCTGATCCTATCATCTTCAGTATGACTGATTTGTTGTTTTCTTTCCTTGTTCATCTTCACAACTTTAGCCAGCATCCTAAAGTGTGACTTACTGTGCATCAACGTGTCAGATTTTCTGAATGCAATATTTGATTCAACAGTACCATCTAGATCTTAATTAGCCTCAGTTAGGGGAATCACCCCCAATTTACCTCGTAGATACTCATGAGCATCCTTGGTTAGTGCTTTTGTGAATATGTCTACTAATTGTTCTTTAGTGTTCACATAATCCAATCTTACTTCTTTACTCTGAACTAGCTCCATCAAGTAATGATACTTGATAGCTATGTGCTTTGTCTTTGAGTGCATCATAGGATTTTTAGAAATATTAATAGCAATTGTGTTATCACAATATATAACAACTGGATTAGTGATTTCTTCCTTCATACCTTTCAATAGTATCTTCAACCACACAATGTTAGAATAGTTAACTTTTGCTGCCACATACTCGGCTTCAGCTGTAGATTGTGAGGTACAGTTCTATTTCTTTCTTGTCCAGGAGATCAATCTCTTTCCTAAAATAAATACTCCACCAGTAGTACTTTTCCTGTCATCAACATTTCTAGCCTAGTCAGAATCAGTGTAAACTTTGAGTTCAAACTTGTCATTCTTTTTGTAGTATAGACCATAGTCCTTAGTTCCTTTCAAATATCTCAAAATTCTTTTGACTGCCATCATGTGAGTTTCCTTAGGATTAGCAGAAAAACTTTCCACAATCCCAATAGCTAGTGCAATATCAGGTCTACTGTGAACAACATACTGTAGTTTTCCAATCATTGAACGGTAGCATGTTTGATTCACTTCTTTTGTGTCATCATCTTTTGTCAGCTTCTGTCCAGTAGCCATGGGTGTACTTACTGGTTTGGACTCTTCCATTCCAAAAGTTTTCAGTATCTCTTTGATATATTTAGATTGAGTGATATAGATACCATTCTTCATTTGATAAATTTGTAAGCCAACAAAGAATTTTATTTCACCAAACATAGACATCTCAAACTCAGTTTGCATCTCTGTTGCAAATTTTTGACATAACACATCTTGTCCACTAAATATGATGTCATCTACAAAAATTTCAGCTAATAATGCACCTTTGCTTTGCTCTGTCTTCAAGTATAGATTATTGTTGTCATTGGTTCTTGCAAATCCAATCTTGATTAGATAATTATGCAATCTCTCATACCATGCTCTTGGTGCTTGCTTCAATCCATATAATTCTTTGTGCAATCTGTAAACCATATTCCTGTTGTTTGGGTCTACAAAACCATCAGCTTTTTCAATAAATACTTCTTATTCCAAGATTCCATTGAGAAATGCAGATTTCACATCCATCTGATAAACTTTGAATCCTTTGTATGCTGCATATGCAAGTAAGGTTCTGACACCTTCCTATCTTGCAACTGGGGTGAAGGTTTCATCGTAGTCAATTCCTTCCTCCTATGCATAACCCTTGCATACCAGCCTAGCTTTGTTTCTTGTCACTTCTCCATGTTCATTTAGTTTTTTCCTGAATAACCACTTTGTGCCAATTACATTTTTATCCTTTGGCCTAGGTACAAGTGTCCAAGTATTGTTATTCTCAATCTGTTCAATTTCCTCATTCATTGCTTGTATCCAATCTTCATTTTCTAAAGCATCTTTCACTGTTTTGGGCTCAAATTCACATAACAGACATGTGTTACTTTTCAACTTACTTCTTGTCATAATAGCAGAATCCTTTGACCCAATGATTTGATTAGAATTGTGATTCCTTCTTAGATATTTTTCTAAGGTAGGCTCAGTCCTTGATTTAGGTTCATCATCTGTATTTAGTTCTGGTTGATTCTGTGACTTGGCATCTCCATCAGATAGCTCGACATTCACTTGTAGTTGCTCGTCAACTCCACTCTGTGACTCAGCAGTTGCATGCTGCTATTCAGCAGTAGTCTCAGGTAGTGAATTAGAATCTTCCTCATCCACATATATGAATGATTTGTAGCTTTCAGGTTCTTGTGTACTTTCAGCTTCATTTCCTTTTGCAAACTCATCAATTCTTACATTTGCACTTTCAACAATTTTGTTAGTATTAGAGTTCAGACATTTGTATGCTTTGCTTTTGGTTGAATAACCAAGGAATATACCTTCTTCACCTTTAGCATCTAGTTTTCCATTTCTGTTGTCTTTCAGTATAAAACATTTTCTTCCAAATACTTTAAAATACTTTACACTAGGTGCATAACCATACCAAAGTTCATAAGGTGTAGCATTTGTACCTTTCTTGACTTGAACTCTATTTAGTGTATAGACGGTAGTACTTATAGCTTCTTTCCAATACTTCTGTGCAACATTTTTCTCCATCATTAGTGTTCTTGCACAGTCCATAATAGATCTGTTCCTTCATTCAGCAATACCATTTTGTGGAGGAGTCCTAGGTGCGGTCATCTGTCTCTTTATACCTCTGTCATTGCAAAACCTGTTAAACTCATTAGAAATAAACTCTCCACCTCTGTTAGATCTTAAGCATTTCAAAATTTTTCCTGTTTCCTTTTCAACTTTAGCTAAGTACCATTTAAATAATTGGAATGAATCATATTTTTATTTGAGAAACATTACAGTCATCATCCTTGAATAATCATCAACAAATAGAATAAAGTATCTAGCACCACAATAGCTTCTTTCTCCAATTGGACCACAGAGATCAGTATGGACAGATTCCAAAATTTCCTCTAATACATAGGTTTTAAGTTACCTTTAGTCTGATCACCACTTCCAACAAGTTCTCCAGTTTAGTCATAGATCTTAGCTTTTCTGTGATGGAATTCAACTTTGTAACCAAAATTGTTCAACTGTGTGACACTCAACAAATTGTATTTTAGATCATCAACCCAATACACATCATCACATCTGATTTTGTCAGTTAGGTTAACCAATCCATTACCTTTGATAAGACATGGTGAATCATTACCAAATTTTACATATCCTCCTTTACATTGGTTTAGGGTTTCAAAATTATCTTTGTCACCAGTCATATGATGGGAACAACCACTGTCAATG
>MU224049.1:4689405-4705814 GCA_018584345.1 Thuja plicata | reverse complement strand
AACCTCTGTCAAATATATTACAAAAACCATAACTCTCAACCTCTAATGCTATGAAATGAAATGCATAAAAGAAAATAATGTCTTCCCTCTACTCCAACACTTCCTACTCTTGCAGAAAAGAAGAACCCTTTGTCTCGGAAAATGATTTACAATTAATAACATCTCTAGCAACTGTTCAGCTTCTCTCGATGACTTTTTTAGTTATCATAACTGATTCTTTCCTCATTTTCTATTTGAATGTGAAGGATTAAAGTATTAAAATCTTTAGTTGATTTCCAATCAACTTCCTCCTTTAAGACTTTCCGACTTCTCATAAAATTACTCATATCTCTCGATCTCCCAAAATTTCCACAACTCATTACCTGTGATAATTTTTAATGACTGGGCATAATTATTTGACAAGTGTCATTATGCCCAAGACTATGTGTCAAATTCTCTAAATATTCATATACTCCAATGATACTAATGAATTTATGCATCTTTTAACTATCTTTCTTTAGACACACAATACTGGTTCCTTCAAAACATAATTCAATTTGACATTCTTGTTATTCTGGAGAGACTCTTACACAGAGATGAATAACTTTTGAACCAGATACAAAATCTTCAATCGCTCCAGTGAGGATGGCCACCATTAGTCGACTACCAACATACTTGAATCTTAGCAAGATCCAATGGTTAGTTTGGAAGATATAACCCCCGCACTGAGACTGAGTTTTTTAGAAATCTGTACTACGAAGAGTGTAGCGGAAAATGGATTTTCGGCTACACATTTCTTACCATCTCACTTCTCCATTATGGAAAATTGGAAAAGTGCTTCTCCAGTGGAAAATTGGAAAAGAGCTTCTCCTGGCAGAAAAATTGGAAAAGAGCTTCTCCTGGCGGAAAATTGGAAAAGAGCTTCTCCATTGCAAAAAATTGGAAAAGAGCTTCTCCGTTGCAGAAAATTGGAAAAGAGCTTCTCCATTGCGGAAAATTGGAAAAGAGCTTCTCCGGTGGAAAATTGGAAAAGAGCTTCTCCTGGCGGAAAATTGGAAAAGAGCTTGTCCATTGCGGAAAATTGGAAAAGAGCTTCTCCTGACAGAAAATGACCATCTCACTTCTCCATTGCGGAAAGTTGAACTTTGACTGTGAAAAGCGTAGCAGAAGATAAACTTTTCTCTTCTTTAAAACTTGGTCAGATTTTCACCAGTCTGCTTCCACATCTGCATGTTTTGAACTTTGATACAATTCAACCATCATAGAAATATTTTTAGTGAAATTTGGGAACACATTAGGGGAATTTATTTTCATGGGAGGCAACTTTTAAAGTTTAAAAATGGTGTATTGAAAGTGCGCCTACATAATGTTCATCTACTTCCATATCCATCTCATTGAATGCTTGAGACTAGTTCTTAATAACTAGCTCTTGAGTTATTCAACTCCATTGCATGTAGTTTGCATTTAATTTTTCATTCATCTCTTTAATCATTAGTGAGATATATATTGTGTTGGGATAGCACACCCACATCCCTCTCTAAGAGAAAATCAACAAGGCTTGGGTGCCCTTTTTTGGCTCATCGAAGGTTATGGTGGAAGCTTTATTTTGAGCATGTTTTTGATATGTTAATGTAGATTAAATGATTTATATCTCTAATGTTTGCATGTATGAGCATGATCCCAACAGGTAGGTTTACAACATATACATATACTACAAGTGATCAAGGAATACACAAATGTAATTGCTTGGGGGTATGAGGAAATTTAATTTTTTGACACCTCCATTATAACGCATACCATCCCCTTGAAGACAAACACTCAACCCTTTATGTTGCAGGATTGAGCAGAATTTGTTGGTTGAGTAATTGACTGAGTTGGTGCAAATTGGTATGTTTGTCATTGATGTCAGCTTTCTACTATTTTCATTAATGATTAACTTGTGTGGAATCTATGTTGAGTATATTGCTACACATATCCTATATGTTTTGAATCTATTGTTGATATTTTGATATGTTATTGAGGACTGTTTGGAAACATCTAGTTCAAGTTTTTATGGTTTAGAATGAAGTGTGATGGAATTGACATTTGTCTGTGTATTGCTATAACTAACAGTGGTTGTGCGTGAAATGCACGCTTCATATTTCTCTATATGACAATCGATGATGGTGTACTTTTAGAAATGAGTGATTAATGTCCTTAGCTTCATTGATTTTAGATGACACAAGATGATTTGTTTTAGAGACTTGGTTTCAAAGTTCAATGGTGTTCTTTCTCTAGGTTTGGCCAACCTCGGGTGTTTACACTTCATTTATTTTGTCTCGGTGTATAGTGCAATGTAACCTGTATGATGATATTTTTGGTTCCTACTATGGAGTGTTGTGGTCCACTTCTCATTCCTCGCCACCACAGGAAGGATTACTACCAACCTATTTTAAATTGGTTTTGGCTACTTTCCTGGTAGACATTGGGAGACTTCACTAGTTATGAATTGGTATAAATTAAGAATAAATCATTATGGCATAGAGTGTGAAGAATGGCATTTGTATACTTGTGTGGGCTCATGTGCTAGTGTGTACTTATGATTAGGATATGTCTCCCTGATTGATTGAGTTGTTGTGAAGAGTATTTGTGGATAGATTGGAAATTCATGTGTTAGCTACTAGAAGTAGTGAGGTAAATGTATCTACATATCAATTGGTTGAATTGGCGTTGTACACCAGTGGTAGATCTATTCTCTTTTATCTTTCTTTTTTTGGGAGTGATTTATCTCTCTTCGAACAATGAGTCATTTGGCAGTGAGCCCCTGATAGTGAGCCTTTCACTACAAAAATCAACTTAACCTGTGCCACCCTAATAGGTGTTCATATATTTGAGAATAATTTTCTTTATGGTTTTTCCCTTAGTAGGGTTTTCCATGTAAATATGGTATTTCATGTATTTTGGTGATTGCTATGCTTTCATGTTCTTATCTTTCTTCTATTAAGGATTAATATAGGTTTGGTGGAATTGATTAAAGTTGTATTAAGGATTAAAAGTTTGTGGACAACTGATTCACCCTACTCTTAGTTTTCTTTCATATTCAACAATTGGTATCAAAGTTGTGTTTCCTCGGAGAAGAGATTAACCACTTAAGGAGATCCTGATGGCGCACAAATTGACACTCCCTACTAGGCCTAGAATTTGATGGCTGTAATGGTCATATCTTTCACTTTTGGACCGTATATGACAGCTTGAAAATTTATTGAACTAAATAGATTGACAAGCTATATTTTATAAAACTGTAAATATGACACTTTCATTATTAATGAACGATAAATTTTTATTATAGATAATATATATATATGATCAAGTATAAATGTATTTAGAATATTTTAAAATGGTAAGATATGAATATTTTTTAATTTTAAAATATTCTAATAGAATTTAGAAACTTGCTAGTATTTAATATATATTTCTATATTGTTTCTTATATATTCATAATAATTTAGAATCTTTTTAAAATATAATATATGAATTTTAGAAACTTTTTAAGGTTTTTACATATATCGCTAATTTATAATATTAGTATGTAATATGCATGTTTCTATATTGTTTATTATATATTTATATTAATTTAGAATTTTTTTTGGTTAATTTAAATTTTTTACATATATAATAATATGTTTTAAATAGTAACTAGATTATTTACATTACTTTATAAATTTTTTTTATATTTAATATATTACTAATTATAATGATACAAATATTTAAATTGAAAATAATTTAATATAAATTATTCATAAATTAAAAAATTGAGAATCAATATTTTTCTTGAAACATAAAATGAAAGGCATTAAAATGACCAAACCGTTATAAAAAAATTATTTGACAGGTAAGAGTGAGTGTCAAAATTTAGCCTTGCTCCCTACAAATGTGAGGATATTTCATCTCTCTAAGTTAGAAGACTTGGAAAGTTGTGGAAACTCAATATGTGAAACCGAGAGGTGGACTGAATACTTTGGATCAGATTGAAACATATGAGAACAATGAAAGGGCAAGGTATGCAATTTTTAACAGTCTAAGTAAATATTAATTGACTAAAGTTTTCTCTTTGGAAACTTCTCATGATGTTTGGGAAAAGTTGAAACGTACATATGAAGGAAATGATATTGTCAAACAAGCTAAGATGCAAAATGCAAAGGCTAAGTATGAAATTTTGTGAATGCAAGAAGAAGACACTATAACAACGTACATGTAAAAGATTGATGATCTTGTAAATGAGATCAGAAGTCTTGGTGACATTGGAAGAAAATGATATGGTACAAAAGATACTCAAAACCCTTACCAAAGCTTATAGCTCTAAAGTCTCTGCCATTGAAGAAACTCAAATTTTGAGTCAACACTCTAGAGAATAGATGTATGATGCATTGCTTTCATTTGAGATGAGATAATTTGATACCACCAACACAAGAATAAAATTGCTTTCAAGGCTACAAATCAGAAAAAGATGAAGATAATTTGGATGAGATAGAAGAAAAATTTGTAAGGAGAGTTAAGAAAGACACCAAAAAATACAGAGGTAAGTTACCTTTTAAATTCTTTCATTATGGAAAAATAGGTCATTATGCATCTAGGTGTCCTGATATAATTGTAGAACAAAAGAACAAGGAAAGTAAAGGAAAGTTCAATAGAAATGCTTAATATATTAGTGAAGATGCTTGCAATTTCTGATGATAAATTTGATTATGAAGAAGATGATCAATGTTTATTCCTAAAAATGAAAGAAGAAATTCCTATTGCTAAACTTGTTAGTACTATGGAAGTAAACAAACAAGGTAACATACATTATGAATTTTGCTTTATATGTAAAAAGCATAAGAGATGAATGACTTATTGATAATGGTTTATCAAATCATATGGATGGTGATAAAAGTAAATTTGTGAAACTTGAAAAATATGATGGAGGATTTATTATAGTTGGAGGAGATCAAGGAGGTAGAATAGTTGGAATTCACTCTATTAATTTTGATGGAAAACATAATAATGACAATGTTTATTATGTGAAAGGTATAAATCATAATTCTTGAGTTTTGGAAATATGTGTGAGAGTGGATATAACCTTGTATTTCAAGAAAAATGGTTATGAAATTAGAAATAAATCTATAACTATAATTGTTGCTGGAAAGAAGACCAGAGGAAAGATGTGTCAATTGAAGACTGCTAGCAGATACTTTCTGATGTCTCAAATGAATGAGAGTTGGTTGTGACACTAGAGGACATGTCATATCATTTTTCATAATATGATGATGTTAATGCTATAAGGCATTGAGGGGGGGGGGGGGGGGGTTAATCGGTGCAACCATAGATATACAAAATCTTTACATCAACTTCCAAAGTAACCAACATTCAAAGCTAAATATAACATACAATCTTAACAAAAACATGCATCCACAAAATTAACACAAAGACACCAAATTTTTGCGTGGAAACCCTTGTTAGAGGAAAAAGCCATGGTGAGAATTATCACCCACAAATCTTACTAGTGCACCAACAAGATCGGCTTTGTTAGGAGCATTATAACACTCTGCTAAGAGTATACCTGGTTAAGAGTATCTATAGCCCAGTTAGGAGATATTACAAAGTCCTATTAGGAACTACCCTATTAAGGGATTTAGAAGTCCTTCTGAGATTCACCTGGTTAGAGGATTTAGACTTTAGACCTGTTAGTATCTTTCATACCTTGTGAGGAGTAACCTTGTTAGAGGATTTTGATTACAAGCCTGTTAGAACTTTCCTTTAGAATGAACTCAAATAAAGTGACTTGAATGTAGCTAACTCTGCTTGAAAGATCCACTTTAGTAATTCTCAAATATCTACTCTAACCATACAAACTTCACCTTCAATAATTACTATAATCGCAACATCAACAACTCACTTTTAAAAAAAATTTCATCTCTTATAAACATATTTAGTTCAGTGGAATAAACCTAAAATGTGTTACTTGAGTCAGCCTCTAAATCTCCATCAAAGTTCATAAGAAATAACTCCAACATAGGAAAGTAACATCCTCAAGGTTGGCCCTTAACAATACAATTCAAAAATGAAACGATCATTGACAAATAATTGACTGCTACCTCGATTTCATCATCGTATCTTGACATTTCCTTCAAATCTTCATTTGTACATTGAATCTTCTTACACAATCATATATGTAGGATAACATGTCTCTGTAGATACTTCTTGACCAATTTCACCATCTTCATAGTCCATATCAAACCACACAACACATTTACCATGACTGACAGTGTTATCATAGATTGACTGAATAATTAGAAAAATCCTTGTGTAACCACCTTCATCACTGGTATAATGGATTCAATCAACCTAGAATAATTTTTTCCAACAATGAAAACACTACAACATTCATCGCATGATCTAGGATATGATCATATTCATCATATGCCAACAATATCCCCCTTTGGCATCGATGACAACACTTATAGAAAAAAATTGCTAAGTGTCTAACTCTGCAAAAATGAAATTAGTCAAATACAAAGCTTCAAGCAATAATGATTCCCCCTTAGGATTAGTCCATGTAACATATTGCACTGCAATATCTATATTATTCCCCTTTACAAATACTTAGCTATTTTTTCACTTTATACTACTCCCCCTTTGACAACAATGATAAAGGTAATGCAATGGATCACCAAAAGACAAACATTTATTTATAAAGAGTAGCGTATACCAAGTTACAATCTACTAAATATATCTGCAAAATTGTCCTTCAAAACCTGTAAGTCATTAACCCAGGTGTTCAGTAGGTTCTCCATGATAAGTATCTGCCCATACAGCAAACATGCAATTTCCTCCAATCCTTCTACAGTGCACGCATTAGGTGAGACTAACACTATTCCAGCCTCTTTAACACCTTTTTTCAAAATCTTCAACTTAGGAATCAATAGACGGTGTAACTCCATTAAGTTTACGATCTTGTTTTCCTTCTCATCCCAATAAGCCTTAAACTTATGATTGATTGCACTAACTTGACCTCCAAAACTTGTAGCTGAACCATTGGTAGAATCAAAATTTTCTATCAATAGCCTTAGCTCCTATTGATCTTCACATCTCTTCCTATCTAATTCCTTCAAAAATTGTGAATATTAGAAGTTGAGGTAGAATATTACCACCTTCAGTTAGATCATCTTTCACATTGTTTACTTCCATTGTTAGGGTATTTTTGTCGAGTATAATAGATTGAGCCAACTTTTCTGATCTCTTCCTTTCATAATCTCTTTCTTCTCTCATTGTTGCAGCATCCTCTAGACTTTGTATTTTCTCTCCAGTAGCTATGACCAATTTACCTAACTATTCAATTGGTGTGGTCTTCTCATCATACTTTTTTTAGGCACTAAGTCAAAGATTATATCTCTTTTTGTCAGTATAACTTGTGCCTCTTGTTTCCTCTTTTCCATATTTTCTTTGGACTTAATAGCCATAGTAATATCTATCATTTCCTTAGGACTCATAGTATTCAAATATATTTTCTCTTTAATAGCTGGTATATCTATTTATTGGTGGAGCCCTTAGAAAACTATAGACAGGGGTGGGGGGGCATAAATTCATTAAATGTTTATTTTCAAAGGGCCTCCACGAGAGATATCTATCCATCCCTCCCTGTTAGCAATTAAACATAGATTGAAAAATTGTTAACTTTTGTGTCTCCTTGTCTGTTGTCTTCTCCTTATGTTCATCTTCAACTCCTTCATTTCCACCTATTGCCTCCATCATCGGTACTTGTTGCAGTTGATCATCTACAAGTGTTTCAACTGATGCATCTTTGGTCATATCCTGACCGGTTCCTCTATTACCTGTCTCCTTTTCTTGTTGTTCTTGAGTGTCTTTGGGTGCTTCCTCCTATTGCTCTATAGTTTCCCTTTGTTCTTTAAGAATATTCATGATAGGAAAATCACATGTGGTGTCCATGGTATCCTTAGGCTCATCTAAATAAATGTTATCAAGTGTGATCTTAACACCATTGATGGTCCACCCTTCATTGGTAAGCTCAATTTTCTTTGGCTCACACCCTTCTCCTTTCTCATGTTCCTCTTCCACTTCTTCATATTCTTCATCCTTGTTTTCCTCATCAATACCTAAGTGCTTCTTTAGAATGCTCCCTATTTCATCTTGCAATGACTGAGAATCACCAATCGGTAGTTTTGTAATTCTTGTCTTACTCTTGAATGCAGGTCTAGTTTTCTTAAGAGTTGCTTTGATTTCCTCTTTTGACATTTCTAGTTGTATGTGGACTAAAATGTATTCTATTATCTCTTTTTCTTGCTTCAATGCTACCTTCCATCTAACTTCAATTTTACCATATAAAGAAGTGGGAATTTTTCCTTGCAAATGAATAAGGACCTAACTTAACCTATGCATACTTCCTACTACAACATCTTCAATTTTCCTTTTATCTTTCTCACTAAACTTGTTGACACCAGAAAGTATACCCCACTTCTTGACTTTATTAATGGTACTATCAAAAGAAATAAACTTTCTAAAGTCCATTTTAAAAAATCTATTGGTGGGGGTACCAACCACTTTGTATTTCTTACCTTGAGTCTTTAAATCTTTTTTTTCTTCTTCTAACTCTGTTGCTTCAACTTCCTCATGTGTTTATTTGTAACTTTTTCTCCTTCTCTTTCTTCCTCTTGCTAGAAACCTTTATTGCAGTAGCCTCCTTTTCCTTTGGGGGCTCATGTTATGTTGGCTTTTCAAATATTCTCACTAGAATCTCAGCTAGAGGAGAGAGTTTCTCCTTCTTGACAATTGTACCACTCCTTGTTTTCCTACCAAGTTGGGCACCACCAGTTGTAGAAGAAACAAATTCCACATCATCAGCTCCAGTAACTTCTGCTGATGTGCCAACCTTCTCAAATTCATATCTTTCTCTTTCCTTATCAATACCTTATTGTGTGAAGCCTCTCTTTAGAGAAAATTGCTCCACTTCCTTCCTAATTTTCATCTCTATCACCGGTTGGTTCAGTTTTCTATGAACTTCCATGCTCTTCTCTTTATAGGTTCCAAGTTCATTCAGATCTCCCTATTTTGACAGCTGATCTTCTACATGTAGAATTAGCATATCAACTTCTACCTTGTAACCATAGTCATGGCCCATGAGGTCCTAAGTACTACTACCTCCATTTGACAAGTATCAGTATCCACCATGAAACAAATGTCATTTTCATACTTCTCAATTTTTTTGCAGGGATTCTGTACCTCTGATGCATTTTATTTTGAAATTCCTTAAAGTAACCACAAACTTTATCACTGAAGTTATTTCCCATTAATCTAACATAGTTCTTGATTTGGACCACAACTAGTGTACCTTCTATCCATTTAATATGACCAACACCAAGAAATTAGTTTTGAAAGTAAAAGAATAGAACCATAAGCAAGTGACTGAACTTAAATACTTTCCTTTTATCTTTCTTGATCTTCTCCATGTTCATAAAGAAATGATCTCTCATCATAGCACACAAGTCATACTCCGCATCTTCCTTCACCATCCTATATGTGTTAGAGTAATCTTTAGTTTTCTTATTAATTAAATCATATTAATTTAATTAGTTAAGTTATTACTCTTTAGTGATTAAGCTTTCTCTTAGGTACATTAATAATTAATTCTTTTATTAATTATTAATTTGCAACCTAGTTTTTTTAGGCTTTAGGGTTTTGTTCACCTTTATAGGTTGAACCTTGTAATTCTTTTTTCAATTAACTCGGATTATAATTTTGATCTCACATTTTAAGTAACTTCTAAGTCCTGCTTTTTTCTCTTTCTGCTTCTCTCCTGTAATAGGTTATTTGCATGCAAGTATTCTTGGAATTCTATGGATTTTTATCTCTTAAGTCCTACATGGTATCAGAGCGACCCTGCTACTTCTTGGTCTGGTGTTTTTGAAGCTGTGATTTGAGGGTGAAAACAATAGATTTTTTGGGGTTTTCTCTTCAATCTAAAAGAGGCACATTTTTCTAGAGAACTTTGAGAAAAAATAGACCTCACCATTGCGCTCAGAAGGCCCAAGGGATTACTTTTTCATATAAAGTTTTCCATTTTTGGCCACCATGGCCTCTGATAAATTTTTTCTCCCTCCTAGGCCGTACGACTCAAATTTTGAGGTGAAAGAAATAAAATAAAAAGAAAAAAAGAAAAAAAAATCTTTTGAAATAGCATAGTGGCTCCACAGCCACCGTACTGCCACAACGCAGCCACCTCATAGCCCATGCTTGGCCTCTGCCAAGGCGCCACCAGCGGTCCGCCCAAGAGCCACTGCGGCCCAGCTGCTGCCCGAGCTTCACTCTGACGCCACCTCCTCCCAGCAGCAGCTCCGCCGCCACCTTGTTGCCACCGAAGCACTGCTCCACAGCCCACTGACAAGCACAACTGGTGATGTCAGCACTTTGATTGCTGACATCATTTTCTGGCTGGTTTTTGAAAAGTTTTGGCAACTTTTCATTTTTTTGACCACCGGATTTTTTTCTGGTGAGACACCATGGTGACGTGTATATGGCCATCAATGTTTTCCCCATGGATGTGCAATGATCATTTGAACATAAATTTTTTTCCTGTGACTGGTTTTTTCCAGAGAGCTTGTTTTTTCAGAGGTGTTGTTGGTGTTTTGGCCGTAACTTATGCATACGGTATCATTTTTCAAAAAATGAGATATTGCCAGAAATCTCTATCCAAGCCAAAGACCATCATACTAGTTTTGTTTGAAAATTTGAGTGTCTATGTTCCTGATTTTAGCATCAAAGTAGAGGATTCAGTTTCCTCTCTCTCGGCATATGGCGTCAAGGTTTTCTTCTTTCATTTTGTGCTTTCTAAATTTATTTATTTGGTGTACAGGGGATAGTATTATACATTGTGGGGGGGGGGGGGGTGCATTTTACTTTTTGCAATTTCCTTTAGAAAGACCCTTCTACTTCCATCTTCTTTCTCTGAATATCGAACCCTTTAGCTGACCGGATAATGCCGCATAACTACCATACTTGGAAAGCACACATGACCAGATTTCTCATGTCACGGGGCTTATGGTAAGGTCTGGGTGAGAACCAACTTGTTTTTCAATGTCCTTTTGAGATTATTCATCACAAGAACAAAATGGATGAAGCCATGGGCTTAATTGCACTGAATATCTTTGACAGTCTCCTATTTCATTTAGAGAATTCGCACACTCCTCGGGCCATCTGGGGAAATTTTGCAGATCTGTTTGGCACAGTGAAAGAGTTCCAAATACTACAACTTGATGAAGAGTTGACATCATTGTTTCCTGACAGTTTTTCCACCATTAAGGACTTCTTGATGAAGTTCAATGCTCTACATTCACTTTTACATGGATGTGGGAAGACCAAATCAGACAATGAGTGTATCTTCCTGATACTCTCAAAGCTTCGAGGACAGTTACAAATCTTCTCTTCCAATTTCTATTCCACTATGGATGCTTTTGACCCTAGGCACATTATGCCTTGCTTTGCGGCCATCTATGATCGGTTGAATCAAGAGAAGTAAAAGATTCTAAAGCTGGATGATACTTCTAGCTCTATGAGCCATGCTTTGGTTGCTCATCCATAGAAACTAGAGCAGAAACATGTATCACCAACCACAAAGTTTTGGAAGGATTCTCCTTCTCAACATTCCTCTGGCCCACCTCCTCCACATAAGGGGAAATCAAAGACCGAAAAACCTAAGTGTAGTTATTGTAATAAGCCCAATCATGATGATTCTCAGTGATTTTAGATGAAGGTAGATGGATATGCCCAATAGATTGCTGATTTGATAGCTCTTCTTCATAAGAGAAAGATTGATATTCCTTCTTCCTCTTCTCACTGGCCTTCTTCATTATCTTCTTAGGTAGATGGGCTAGACAACAGAAAGGGTCATGCATTATGTGCATCTGCTATTGTTCCCTCTTCTAGATGGCTACTGGATTTATGTGCTTCACACCATATGGAATCTTCTCAGGGTTTATTCTCATCATTTGAGACCTCTCCTACCCCTCACATTTTGATGGGAAATAACACTGTTATGACTGTCTGTGGGAAGGTTTCTATTGACATTGATGATGGTAAATTCCATGATGTCCTATGTGTTCCATCCCTATCCTTAAGCCTTCTCTCTATTTATCAGATTACTCACAGTGGGACAGGGAAGATAGTTGAGTTCATTACAGATTCTGTACACATCAGAGATAGTGTGACAAGCAATATTGTTTCCATAGGGACAATTGATCATGCTACCCACTTGTACTCCTTCTCTTAGTTTGGTCCTCCATCTCCATTGTCAAAGAATATCTCTCATACTTCATGAGTGCCTATTGAGGAGAAGTCAGGTCACCTGAACTTATGTGTTGTTCTTGAGCTCATTGCTATGGCACCTCCACCTCCTCCTATTGAGTTTGCATTTGTTTAGCATGATTCTTCTTCAGCAATACCTGTTATGGTTTCTCCTTGCATCGATCCACCTACTCCTATTATTGAGGGCATATGCAAGGACATTCATCTCCTCCCAAATGATAGATTTAGCCCATCTATTGTCCCACCTTCATTGCAGATTCCACTATAGAAGTCTCATGCATTCTCCTTTGAGCATCAGTTAGGCCTTCCAGTTGCACCTCTCATTCAGGGGTTTCCTTGTTGTCCCATTCCTTGGTTTCTTCCGCATTGGAGTTTCAATGGTTCGATCATTTCCACAGGGGTTTTATCTTTTTTGGGGGGCCTTGGTGTCTCATCCCTCTCTCATGGGGGGGGGATGGTTGTACTTATGGTTTTTAGAGAGTCTCTTGAGCCATTTCTTTTCTACAGTTCTCTATCTCTTTTTGGAGAGGGATTTTTCCCACTGGGTTTTCTCCTTTGTATCTAGTTTACAGAGATTTACTTGTACTGGGTACCTGATCAGGCCTTGTTGCCAGGACCCATTTCCTGCTTTCATAGCTGTGCTAGGTTATCTTACCCCCTGCGCTTAGCTTAAGGGGGGTGTTAGAGTAATCTTTAGTTTTCTTATTAATTAAATCATATTGATTTAATTAGTTAAGTTATTACTCTTTAGTGCTTAAGATTTCTCTTAGGTACAATAATAATTAATTCTTTTATTAATTATTAATGTGAAACCTAGTTTTTTCAGGCTTTAGGGTTTTGTTCACCTTTATAGGTTGAACCTTGTAATTATTTTTTCAATTAACTCAAATTATAATTTTTCTCTCACATTTTAAGTAACTTCTGAGTCCTGCTTTTTCCTCTTTCTGCTTCTCCCCCGTAACAGGTAATTTGCATGCAGGTATTCTTGGCATTCTGTGGATTTGTATCTCTCAAATCCTACAATATGCACTATTAATCACAACATTAGGCGCACTATTGACTCTTCTTGAGTAAAAAAATTTGTATCCAATCACCATGGATGTAAATCTCATGTTTAGGTCAGGGATATCATTTATTGTCACCATTGCTTCTCCCACTTACATTTGGTTAACTCTGTGACTACATCCTGAGGGATTTACCTAAGTACCGCTACTTCACCGATTGCACAGAATCATGTAACAACATGTATGGCCTCCTTAATTATCTTATGTGGACCATCAAGCCACATAAACTAGTCATGTACATGACTCAAAATGTATCTAATTTTCTCCTCCAAAAATCACCAGGGAAGTTAATCACGTGAGTGAAAACCTTATCTATAATTACTTGGTGTTCTTCCTTCAATACTATATTGTTACACAACTTCATATATTGATTGAGAATGTGAGAAGAACATAAATCTTCAAATTTATTGTAAATTTTTGATCACACACCTTTAGTATCCATTGCACCATAGGGAACACTAGATAGGGAACCTTTTGGATCATCTTCAATTGACTTAAATGGATTTTTCTTTAATTCATACCTTGGCCTCTCAGTAATCTCCACAATAATTGGTGTATCCATCTTACAAGAAATGAATTCAAGCTCAGAGATTTGAATAAATAACTTTTCAATCACCGCCCAAATTTTTTTCAAACCCTTTCTATTCCTTTCACAAAAACACTGCAAATCCTTCAATCGATCACCCTGAATACTTTCAAACTGCTCAAGCTTTACTTCTATTACTCTATGTCTACTCTTGGATGCGTACGTGCACAATGAGAACTAAAATCAACTTCTATATTCTATCACATATAGAAAATTAATTACATCACTGGTTGATAACAAACAACATATACCTTCAAAAATATTGTTAGCGGTGAACCAAACCTTCATGCGGTTAAAAAAAAATTATACCATACTTCAAAACAATCATATACATCTAAATATACAAATAGAACTTACTGCACATACATCTAGGGGGGCCTTCAATGGATTCAAAAATTCTTTCTCCCCCTAAGTCAAAGATGACTTAGTTTGATGATGAATTCTCCACACCCTCTGAAAATGTGGAATCTCCTGAAGATTTTATTTCACTTTTATTTACCCAAGTCTTGCTCATATGATTCTTGATCTCTTCAACATTCACAATATTCTTTCCATTTTTCTTGTCTGAATGATTAACCAGTTGGTTCACCTTATTGTTCCTTTCTCCACAAAACCTTGTAATGTGTCCTATCTTGTGGAAGTGAAAACATGTCATACCACTTGATTTCCAAGGTCCTACAGTTGATCACCATGTGACCATAGTTGTGACAATGTGAACATGTAACATTTCACTAGTTCTCATTTTGATAAGGACTCTACCGGTTGACAAAAGCATTCTGCGGGTTCAACCTTGTCCTCACTCATTAGCTCTATGTTCATACTTGTAATTATAACAATAACCATCAAAAGTACTTGGTCTAGCATTAGATCTAATACTTGGAACACTAGATCTGATATTTTTCTTGCATACATTAGCAATATGTCCAACCTTATAAAAATTGAAACAAACTGGTTTATAAGATCTCTTACCAAATTTTCTTTGAGTCACCTTAGGTGCAAATTTTTCATCTTGATTGATCTTTTTGGTACCTGAAGATTCACCAACCTCATGACTGGTGTAGCCTAAACCATGAATCTCTCCATGGATCCTCTGATTCTTTGGTTGTTCATCAAGTTTTTTAGAACTTTCAATGAATTTCTTGAGTAAATCATTTGCAACCTTCAATTCTCCTTTGAGTTTCTCATTTTCCTTTCTTAGATTTTCATTCTTCCTTAGGGATTATTGATTCTCTTAATTTGTCTCATGTAGATGTTCATGCAATGCACTAACCTCTTGTTCAGATTTGAAGAGATCATCCACCTTAGCTTTTAGGGCTTCATCTTTAGCTTTTAGGGCTTCCTCTTGCTTCTTCTGCAACCTTCCTTGCTTCCATTGTTCACCCATTCTGATTTAAAAAGATTCTAATGTCTCCATTTTGATTTTATTCTTTTCTTTATGAAGCTTGTTATTCTCTTCAGGCGATTATTCCAAAGATCACTAGTAAATTTGACCTCAATTTTCGATGATAATTGGTCGAAATTTCGACAGTAATTTTGACCAATTTACGACCAAAACTTTTGTCGGTCTTTTTTTGTCAAATTTTCAACGTATTTATAATTGGTTGAAATTTCGACCAAAACAAAGGTCAGAATTTCGACTATAGCCCAAGCCATCATTTTTTAGTGCATTGGTCAAAATTTTGACCAATACTTCCACCAACGAGTGTCGCAAATTTTGACCAATTCACTAAAAAAATTGATGGGATTTCCATACTTTCCACCAAACCAATGGTCAAAATTTTGACCATTGTATTGGTCGAAAGCATGACATTCTCGTCATTTTTTAGTGTATTGGTTGAAATTTGCGACCACTTGTTGGTGGCAATTGCTTCTATAGTTGGTCGAAATTTTGACCAATCATTGGTGGAAATTAACCGTGGCATTGGTCGAAATTTCGACCAATGTTAATTTTTTTTTAAATTTTTTAAAATAATAAAAAATAAAAAAAAAATTCTATTTGGGCATGGCATAATGTTATGTGCATTAATAAAAGAATTGAAGCTCATTTGCAATAAAACTGATTACAATTTAGTAAGGTTTACCCCTGCTTCAACAATCCAAGACTCAATGTGAAAAATTCTTGATTCAACAGTGCTTTCAATGTTAGAAAGAAACATGATTAAAAGGTACAAACTGTATGAATATTCATTGCAACAACCCCAAAAAAACTCAATCTCTTCATGCTACATTTTACTATATCACTGATATTGAGTACAAGAAGTATTTAGGAAAACAAAATATACATCGTCAAGTAATCCATCTGTAAGTCGAGTGATCACGCAATGTAACATGTTATCCTGATTGAAGTCTACCAGATCTTTGGACTTCTAAAAACAAAAGGCACTTGCTCAGGGCTTCCCCATAATCCAACCTACAACACTCACACAAACACATTAAAATGGAGAAAT
>MU224049.1:4652816-4680400 GCA_018584345.1 Thuja plicata | reverse complement strand
GTGGGGGTGAATCAATGCAACCACATATCTACAAAAATTTTCATCAACTTCCAAATTAACCAACATGAAAAGCTAAATGTAACATAAAATCTTAACAAAAACATGCATCCACAAAATCAACACAAAGACACAAAAGTTTTGCGTGGAAACCCTTGTTAGAGGGAAAAATCACGGAGAGAATTATCACCCACAAATATAACTAGTGAACCAATAAGATCAGCCCTATTAGGAGCATTAAAAAACTCTACTATGATTATACTCGATTAAGAGTATCTATAGCATGATTAGGAGCTATTACAAAGTCCTATTAGGAAATACCCTTTTAAGGGATTTAGAACTCCTTCTGTGAGTCACCTTGTTAGAGGGTTCAAATTCAGACCTATTAGGATCTTTCATACCCTATTAGGAGTAACCTTGTTAGAGGATTTTGATTGCAAGACTATTATAACTAGCCTTGAGAATGAACTCAAATAAAGTGACCTGAATGTAGCACACTCTTCCTAATAGATCCACTTTAGTACTACTCAAATCGCTACTCTAACCATACAAAATTTTCCTTTAATAGTTAAAATAATCGCAACATAAACAACACACTTTTTTTTTTCAATTTCATCTCTTATAAACATATTTAGGTTAGTGGAATAACCCTAAAATGTGTTACCTGAGTCAACCTCTAAATATCCATCAAAATTCATAAGAAATCACTCCAACATAGGAAATTAACATCCTCAAGGTCAACCCTTAACAATTTAAACATCCTCAAGGTCAGACCTTAACAATACAATTAAAAAATGAAACAATCATTTATGAATAATTGATCGCTACCTTGATTTCATCACCTTGTCTTGACTGATTGAATTTTATAGCCGATAACACTAATGTTTCCTTAAAATCTTCATATGTACCTTGAATCTTCTTATGCAACCATAGATGTAGGATAAAACGCTAGATACTTCCCAACCAACTGCACCATCGGAATAGTCCATATCATCACCATGCAACACATTTACCATGACTGACCGTGTTATCACCGATTGACTAAATATTTAGAAAAATACTTGTGTAACCACCTTCATCACTTGTATAATAGATTCAATCAACCTAGAAGGCTTGTTTCCAACAATGAAAACATTATAACATTCATCACATGATCTAGGATATGATCCTATTCATCATATGCCAATAGAGTATTAGTTGATTACATGCAATAAGAGATCTGGTAAACTAACAAGACCTACTAACACATTTGCAAAGTGTGTAAGATTAGAAAATAGATAAGGAGAAACTTCAAGGAAAAAGAAAAATTCACCACTAGACTGTTGGAATTGGTACACGTTAATACACACAGACTAACCAAAATCAAAAGTATACAATAAGAAAGGTAGTTTATTCTCTTGATTGATGAATATTCTAGAATAACTTGGGTTACTTTCTTAAAAGAAAAATATGAAACATTAGAAAATTTCAATATAGTTTGGTTGAGAATGAGGTAGATAGAAGAATAAAATAGTTGAGATCTAATAGAGGAGGATAAATTACTTTAGATGAGTTTAACATTTTCTATGAAAATCATGAAATTAGTAGATATTTGTTTGCTCCTAGAGCACCGCAATAGAATGAGATAGTTGAGAGGATGAAGACAATAATAAAGGAAGCATCAAGGACCATGATCAAGATAGAAAATCTACTGGAAAGAAGCAATATTAACTACTATAGATAGGGAAAAATCAGTTAACATAAGAATATGAAAGATCAACCACAAAAAGCATAAAAATCACATTCAACTATCCCTATTCACTCAATGAAGCATTTAAACAAAATTTGCATAAAATGATGTAAAACAAAAAAAAAAAAATGCAAACTCATAATTGTGCTTAATTGTTCTTCTTTCTCCTCCTAATTTAATGTTACTCTTTTGATGAATGCACCAATATGAATTTGAAAAGCAAGTATAAAAAACATAATAGAAAAATGAGGATACTCGAATCGTGTTTAGCCTCAAAATGGGAAAGATAGCCCATTTAATAAAAAAATGACTTAAAACTGAACAATCACTAAGAAGAAATGAACAATCAAGATGAAAAAGAAGAGTCAAGAGTCAATAATAAAAGAGAAATAATAAAAACTCACTTTCCAATTCCCTCCAAAATGAAAAAAAGAAAAGTCAAGCAGAGGAATATGAAAAGACAAGTGGGAAAGAAGGGCGAAAGGTTAATAATAAAAGAGAAATAATAAGAATAAATTGCCAATTTCCCTTCAAAAGCCCAAAAGACACATAAAATAAAATAAAATTTAAATGTAAAATTAAAAGAGAAATAAAAAGTCATTTGAATATTAAAAATATTCAAATGCAAAATAAAATACCAAAATGGGATAAATAAATGAAATTCATTTATTCCTAAGGGGACATAGGGACATTAATTAATTGATTAATTTCCTAGAGACAACATTACGACACAATTAAATAATTGTTAAAACTATTTAATTAAACACACTAAAATGATAGGAAATAAACGACATCACAAAACATAAATAAAAATAATTGAAAATGACTTTAAATGACTAAAAATGATCAAAATAGACAAAAATGGATGAAATTGAGCAAAATTGATCGAGGACATAAAATACGACTAAAAAGGGGATGGAAGGGCGATGACCATTTTTAGGTGTCTACATTTTATCCCTCTTTGATACAATGCGATTTTGAGTGTTGTTTCAAAGAAAATTCAAAAAATTGCATAAGAAAGAGGACTCAAACACAAAAGCCACGAGGGTGACCCCTCAAAAAATTAGGTGAAAAACAAAAAAAAAGAGGCCAATTTTTTTGAAAATAAAGCCAAGGACACAAGACCCAAATAAGGTTGATTGAAGAGAAAAAAAATACATGCTAAAAAGGAAAAGAAATCTAACATGACAAAAAATGATCCGAAAACAAAAGGAAAACAAAGAAAAAATCAATCATTGCTTTTGTTTATTAGTGCACCGTTTGCCTTTTGTAGAGCTTTTTGATATAGCAAATCAGGTGCATCACATTGTGACATATATGAAGTCAAAGTGATCCGGTGATCCTTTTTGCATGAGATATGACATAATACAAACAAGGAATGACCCAATC
The DNA here is from genome assembly GCA_018584345.1 of Thuja plicata. Lineage (NCBI taxonomy): Eukaryota > Viridiplantae > Streptophyta > Pinopsida > Cupressales > Cupressaceae > Thuja > Thuja plicata. The sequence continues at coordinate 4,677,285 of MU224049.1, read as the reverse complement.
CACCCTGAAATACATACATCACGGGTCAAGGTACATGCCACAGAATTTCATGAGAATATCCCACAAACAAAAGGCAAAGAAAAAATAAAAAGACCATGAACCATCCCGACCACTCTCACCACTTAGTGGTATCCTTGAGTAGCATAGAAATATGGAAAAAGATAAAATCAATGATAGATAATACAAAGAAAATAAAAGACCATGAACCATCCTGACCACTCTCATCACTGAGTGATATCCTTGAGTAGCACAAGAACATAGTGTCAAAAATGAAATCAATAAAAGATAAGAATTACTAAGCCAAGCAAGCCAACAACCAATCTGATCTAATTGGAAATGTTGATAGCTCAATGATAATGATAATAATAATGATTAATGTGCCTAGTTTTAGGAAGGACACATCCTATATAAGACACATGATGAATAATGAAAATGTCTGGTTTCGAGAAGGACACATCCCGTATAAGAAAACATGACAAATGACTGAATAATAATGATTGATCGATGATGAAAAGTTTGATCAAACTAATTCTAGACATGATTGGATATGCTTGTCTATTGATGCATGATTTGTGAAATGCATGGTTCTATGTCTCATGATTGTGTTTGCTGAAATGTCTGCAATATTGCAAAGGAAAACTTATTGAAAATGAAACAAAAATGAAAATGAAATGACACTAGTGCTAGAACCGGACACTTTATTGCTTTGGATTTTTAAAATTTATTTAATTTTTTTGGATTTTTAATTTTTTTTTAAAAACTTTGTTCTTTTTTCAAGACTTTATTTAATTTTTAAGATTTTTAATGCTCGATCAAGTTGTATTTGGTTGCCCCCAGTGTCTAGCAAGGTTGGGAAATTGTGAATGTATGAATGGATTGATGGAATGACAATGAATAGAGGAAGGATGGTGGAAACTTCATTATGGCATCAAGGCTGATTTGACTCCCAAGGACTATCTGATGAGGGAAGAACATGCTATTTTTGCCAGCTAATGGATTGGTCATGACAAGATAAAATAATGACATAATGCATTGAATTAAAAGTGATGTGCATGAATGGGAATGCCAAGAGGTTATGAAAACATGTTTTTCAATTTACGTCCTTATTTCATATCAAGATCAAGGGATGAATTTGGATAGGACAATGACGAGACATGAAGGGATAAGAAAGATCAAAAGGATGGATAATAAATATGGACTGTAGGGTCAGATAAGGGCCAATGATAATGATTAAAACAAATAAAAATAGGATTAAAAATAAGGACCAAAGAGAATATGTCCAATGTGAAGTAGATAAGATAATTTATTCTTATGAAGATCCTCTGCCTTATCAAGATCAAAGATGGAAAATGGGAGATAGAAACAAAAAAGGATGATGGGTACGAGAAACAAAGGATAATGAAGGGCATGATGAAAGACCAAAGATGAAAAATAAAATATGGATGCAAAGAAGGATGATGAATAGGAAAATATGAATGAAAATAGCCCCCAAGTATGATATGACAAGGACTATGATATGATAACATGGACAAAACTTTCCCCCAAGTATGATATGATGAGGAATACAATTTGATAACATGAACAAAACTTGTCATTAAGTATGGAACACAAGATGTTCATAAATTACACATGATGTCTGTTTACCAAGTTTTCATTATGGTACTTGCCCAAAGTTCTTGTTTTCCATGTTTTCACTATTGGAGAAATGCTTTTTTTTTCTTTTTCTTTTCGAATTTTTTCTTTTCTTTTCTTTTTAACTCTTATTTTTGACTTTTTGACTTTTTTTTACCTTTTTGGAAAACAATGGATGCATATAGGAAATGGAGAAATGACTCAAGCATCTTATTATTTGGATGGTTCTCTTTGAAGGATTTGCAATAGTGGACTATGAATATGAAGGATATGCTCAAAGACATTGGTAGGGTAATGACAAAGGGGTATGAAATTGATGAATGAGTGCAAAGGATTGTATAGGATAGATGAAAGGATGGAAAGTAGGTGTTCGATAATAAAGGGGATGTAAAAAGGATTTATTTTGAGTGGATGGGAGTGTGGGAAAGAATGATATTGGCACACACCTAGAGGGGTGGTGAAGTGATGGAGGAAAATAAAATTTAGAATTTGAAGGAATGTGCACAAATTTTGGGACGTAGGGGCCCAAAATGGAATTTTTAAAATGGAAGACATTTAGATGGAGGGATATAAATTTTGGATGCTAGCTTTGATTTTTCTTTGGGAACCTATGATTCAAGGAGCTATTTTGGAATCAACATGGATTTTGATTTTTCTTTCTTTTGTGGTTCCTTAGAATGCAATACTTGTATAAGGGATTTAGGAACCCATATAGCTTTTGATTTTTCTTTATTTTTCTTAGTGGGCCTTTGTGGCTTTTTGGATTTTTCTTTTTCTTTTTGGGATCATATTTTGATTTATTTTTACATGTTGATTATATTGGACATGTTGATCCTTGACTGCATGTGGATTACTAGACTTAGATATTTTATGCTTGGCATCCAAATTGATGGGAGAATGAATGGAATTTATGGATGTAAAAGAATGATATGGAGGCCTTTTGGATGGATGAGAATGATATGGAGGTCTTTTGGATGGATGAAAAGTCCTCAAAGATGTGTGTCTTTTCTCATCTTGACTCACAAAAGGATAAATGGATTGTGAGCTAATGGATGGAGGTATATATGGACCTAAGATGGATGGAAGGGTTGAACAGGGAGGTGTACATTTGAATTTATATTTTGTAGGGGTACCAATGCCTTGAGAATGTGGTATGTAACTAAGACCATGACCTTTACAATATTCTTTGATATGGAGGGGTTCTAATATTCCTTTCTCGTGGAGGTCTAACCCTTTGTCTTTATAATGCATGCTTTGATAAATATTTATACCAATGGGATATTTTCTACTAGATGAAAATACATTTTGAGGTGAAAATGACATAGAGGACATGTAGTATTTCTGAGTAAACCAGACCATATGTAAGTGGAGGAACCCTTTTTATATGTAATGGGTTCATGAACATCTTGCATAGAATTTTTGGAATCATGAGGGGAACGAAGAGGTATGATAGGTTTTTCATGAGGTGGAATGGTGGAAATGATGGGATCATTTAGAAAAAATAGGGTCTTGTAGTGTACATGGAGGAATAAGACATGGGGATAAAGGGATGGAAGATCTCAAGGAGGATCTAAAGGGATGGTGGGATCTTGTGGCAGACATGAAAATGAAGGAATGATTTGTGATGACATGTAACTGATTGAATGTTTGAAGATGTTAAGTTGATCACCAAAATGTAGAAAGATAATGCAAGACATTAAATCAGTTAATGGAGTCTATTGTCATTGATGTCAACTTGATATAATATAATCAGTTATAATCAAAGTGTAAAAGACTTCAAAAAATAAAAAATAAAAACATTATACTTTCAGTAATGCATAAAAGACAAGTATTCACAATGTGACTACAAACACCGATGGTCAGTAAAACTCAATGGATAGAGATCACCCAAAGTCAAGTCACAGCGATGCTCGAGAAGGAACACCAACGAGAATTACTGATGAGTAGAATCACAAGCATACCCAACGGCTAGAAACATAGTGTAAACCGGCGAAGAAGCCCAAGGAGAACTGGAGTGTTGACTGATGCTATCAAAGAGTTAAACACCAAAATTAAATTGAGTTCAGGAATGAAAAAATATCTAGTTAGTAGAGCTAAATATCGAGTTAACTAGTAATTATCTTTTTTTTCATTGACAAGATAAGCTAGAGATAAGTAATGGATTTAAAGCTATTCTGTCCTGTTGGCAAGGAGATCTTAGCGAGATAAAACAAGATTTTTTCTTTAAATCTAATTGGCAAGAATTGTGGCTCACACCAAGATCAAAAAGATCAAGAACCTAACAACTGTGATATCATGTGTATAAAGAGACAACTCAATTCATTATGAATTTGTGAGGTGGGTGAATGAAAAGAGGATGCTGAAGAGAAATTGATGAAGAGAAACTTCATACAGTCCTGATCAACAAGCTGAGGAAAGAGCTAAAGTTTTCTGTAGACACCAAGTAACAGAGCACAACATCACCAAACATAATCAAAGTGGAGAAAAGGTATAAATAGAGTTATATTGATCAAAATATTTTTATGAGATTACAATAGATATTAAATTCTACAAGTATCAATTGTATATGTGAACAGATCATACTGTTTCAGTTTAACCATTGACCCATAAAGTCTCTTAACCAAGCGGTATTTAAAGATCCTTTGTATATTGAGATACATCCAAGGAGTATCAAAATGTTTTTTCATGAAGATAGCATGAGATGCCAGATACCAATTGACAAGCCAAGAGAGTGTTTGATCAAAGATGGTAGCATGGAGATTCCCGATATCAAGTGACAGACTAAACTTTTAAATCCTCTAACAAGGTCACACCTAACAGCATGTTTGTAACCTTTAATAGGGTTGGCTCTTCACCAAACTCACTTCAGAAGAGTGAAAATTTTGGGTTATCGGTCCCAAGTGGTTTTTCCCTTAATAGGGTTTCCACATTAAAAATCCATGTGTCAATGTGTTTATGAGTCATTACTTTAGTGTTTTGCATTACACATAACTTAACTGGATTGATTGGTATACTCTAGATAATTTATTGTCTTTTGGTAAATTAACAGACTGCTTTTCGGTAAACATACAGTAGAAGGTTTTACAAAGCATTCTGAGGAGTAGTAATTTGATAAAAGTATTTGGAGGCATTCATCTTATAGGACTAAAGATAACTAGAGGCTTAATATTGTGGTACTAAGTTTTTGGGTTGATTATTGGAAGATTTTTGAGGCCACTGATTCACTCCCCCCTCTCAGTTATTACTAACAATTGGTATCAGAGCTTGTGTGCTTAGAAAGGGAGTTTAATAGCTCAAGCAAAAGATCACAAGATGAACAGATGAGATGTGACCAAGTTGAATAAAGACAAATTTGCATCATGACAAGGAAGAATAAGACTCCACCTATCAGGTATTGGAAATGATATTGTTCAATACTTAGATACTGAATATATGCTGCCTACAGGACCTCATACTCTTGAACAATTAAGAGTCAAGCATGAACATAACTACATGATGATAGAACTTGCATCATCACTCTCCGATGGTGAGTTTGAAGATGTCAAAACATGCACCTCTTCAAAGAAAATGTAGGATAAGTTGAAGCTGGTACATAGAGGAGATGCTAATGTACTCAGAGCAAAGGCATAAATCCTAAGAGGGAGGTTTGATGACCTAAGGATGAAAGAAGGAGAAAAAATTACTCAGTATAGCTGCAGAATCAAAGAGGTAGTAAATACTATCTAAGGAGTTGGAGGTGTACTTGAAAAGGAGATAGTGGTCAGAAAAATCTTAAGAACCTTATTACCTATTTATGCTTTTAGAGTTTCTGCTATTCAAGAAATGAGAGTAGTAGCAAACAATATAGTTACTCTAGATAGTCTGATTGGTAGACTAATTTCATTTGAGATGAACAACTTTGATTATAGTGTCTTACCATCTATAGAATCTACATTCAAATCTTCTCTAAAGATAAGTAACTCAAGTCATAGACATGCTGTTAGAAATGATAGTGACAATGATAATGAGGATCAAGGACTTGATGAGATTGAAGCACTTATGGCCAGAAGATTTCAGAGAGGAAAAGGTAGATACAAAGGTAAATTACCACTTGTATGTTTCAATTGTAATGAGGTTGGACACTTTGCTACAAGATGTCCAAACCAAAGAAAAGATGACAGAGGAAATGACAGATCATATGAGAAGAAGTTTGATAAAGGTGAAAATAGAGATTACCAAAGAAACTAACAATCTAACAAGAGAGATACCTGAGACAACAAGGACAGAGGAAAGAAAGATTGTTACCTAGCTGAGAAAAGAGCTAATGACACCCACATTGAATCAAAATAAGAAATCGAGATGGTATTTGTAGCCATGAAGGATGATTTATATGAAGATGAAGAAAGGTATGTAGAAAATGCACTCATATCTAAATTTAGTAAGAATGATGTCTGGATCATAGATAGTGGCTGCACTCACCATATGATTGGTGATAAACAAAAGTTTGAGACTTTTGAATACTATAATGGTGGTTCAGGGAGAATGGGAAATGATACACCTTGTCCAGTTGAAGGTAAAGGAACCATAATGTTGAATAACCTGATAAAATGTGAAAATGCTTACTGGGTTAAAGGATTGAATTACAATTTATTAAGTGTTTCTCAGTTGAAAAATTCAGGTCATAGAGTAGCATTTGAAAATAAGAAGGCAAAGATCTACAATGAATCAGGAAGGTTGATTGGTATCGGTGAGCAGACAAAAGGTAACCTTTTCTATCTTGATGACACTATCACCACTTGTTTAATGGCTAGAAACAAAGACATATGGTTGTGGCACAAAAGATTGTGTCATGTGAACTTTCACAACATGATAAAGATAAGAAATAGAAGGAATATCAAAGGCTTACCGAGCATGACTAAGCCCGAGCATATCATCTGCAAGAATTGTCAAAAAGGTAAGATGAAAAAGTCTAGTTTCAAGAGAAAAACCCATACATCTACCGAATTTATAGAATTAGTCCATACAGATCTATGTGGACCCATGAGAACAAAGAAATACTATGGAGATAGGTATTTTATTCTCTTTGTTGATGATTTTTCTAGAATGATGATAGTCATGTTTTTAAAAGATAAATAAGAAGCATTTAAGATGTTTAAATGGTATAAAGCAATGGTAGAAAAACAAAGTGAAAAGAAGTTGAAATGCTTAAGTTCAAATAGAGGAGGAGAATTTACTTCAGATGAATTCAATGACTATTGCAATGAGCATGGAATTAAAAGATAGGTTTCTGCACCGAGAACACCACAAAAAAATGGAATTGCTGAAAGGAGAAACAGATCAATTGTTGACTGTGCAAGAAAATTGATGATTGAGAAAAGCATCACTCAAAATTTCTGGAGGGAAGCTGTCAGTACTACCATCTAAAAAGTAAAAAAAGTACAATTGAAGGACACAAAGAAGACACCCTATGAGCTTTGGTATGGTCATACACCCAATGTAAGTTACTTCAAAATTTTTGGTAGTCAATGTTATATATTGAAGGATGATAGAAATGGAAAACTTGACTATAAAAGTGAAGAAGGTATCTTCCTAGGGTATTCAACCAAAATCAAGGCTTATAAATGTCTTAACAAGTCATCTAACAAAATCATTGAAAGTGAAAATATGAAACTAGAGGAATTTGTAGAAAAGAATGATAAGGAAAGAAAAAAGGAACCACAGGACTACAAGTTTTTTAATACAGAACCTAACACTCTACCCGAGAAACAGTATGTCACTCCCAAGCATCAAAAAATTGCACCCAAGCATTAGGATGCAATTACCGATGATCAAGATAATCCTTAAGATGATGTTATGAACAATGGAGATGAAAATGAAGGTGAAGAAGATAATCAGAATGATGAACTCAAAGCTGAACCAAAACTTGCCAAGTATGTTAAAAGACATCATCCATAGAATCAAATCATAGAAGACAAGAAGGCTGGGACAAGAACGAGAAGTAAGTCACTTAACACCAGATGTTTACTTTGTGATTTTGAGCCTAAATCTCTAAACAATGCACTTGAGAATGAAGAATGGGTCAGTGCTATGAATGAGGAAATAGAACAGATTGAGAAGAACAATACATGGACACTAGTACTAAGATGAGATGAAAAGAATGTCATTGGTACCAAATGGATATTCAGAAACAAGCTGAATGAGAATGGAGAAGTCACTAGAAACAAAGCAAGATTAGTATGCAAGGGATATGGACAAGAAGAAGGTATTGATTAAGGAGAAACCTTTTCACCCATTGCTAGAATAGAAGGAGTTAGAATATTACTTGCTTATGCTACATTTAAAGGATTCAAGGTATACAAAATAGATGTCAAATTTGCATTCCTAAATGGAATACTTGAAGAAGAGGTATACATTGAACAACCAGAAGGGTTTGTTGATCCAGAAAAGAGAAACATGGTATGTAGACTATATAAATCATTGTATGGATTGAAACAAGCACCGAGAGCATGGTATGAAAGACTTCACTCATATCTCATTAGCATAATTTTTTTTAGAATAAGTGAAAATAACAATCTGTACTTAAAAGAAGATACTGATGGTAATATTATGATTGCTGAATTTTTTGTTGATGATATCATTTTTGGAGGGAATGAATTGTTATGAAAATTCTTTGCTAATGAAATGAGCAAGGAATTATAAATGTTTATGTTTGGAGAGATAAAATTCTTTCTTGGTATACAGATTCTTCAACAAGATGTAGGCATATACATCACTCAGTCCAAATGCATCAAGGAAGTGCTGAAGATATTCAAAATGAAAGATTCTAAACGAGTTGGAACATCTATGGCTACCAGATGTAAACTGACAAAAGAAGACAAATCCAATGAGGTAAATCAGACCTTATATAGATCAATGATTGGAAAACTGATGTATGTTGTTAACACCAGACCAGATATAGCACATGCAGTGGGGATAGTTGCAATATTATCTGCTAATCCCAAAGAATCACATATGACTGCTGTCAAAAGAATTATGAGATATCTGAAGAACATCAAGGACTATGGCTTATGGTACAAGAGAGAAGGAAAATTTGAGCTACAAGTATATATAGATGTTGATTGGGATGGAAACATTGATGACCTAAACAACACAACTGGAGGGGCATTCTTCATGGGTGACAGACTTGTCACATGGATAAGCAAGAAATAAGGATGCATCTCTCAGTCTACTGCAGAAGAAGAGTATGTGGTTGCTACTGCAAATTGCTCCAATATTGTAAGGATCAAACAATTGCTGGAAGGTATGCATATGAAGATCATTGAACTAGTAATTATCTATTGTGATAATACCAGTGCAATAAAAATTTCTAAGAATCCAGTGATGCATGCTAAGACTAAGCATATTACTATCAAGTATCACTATCTAAGAGAAAAAGTACAAGCAAATGAAGTGACACTAGAATATGTTCAATAAAAGGAACAATTAGCTGACATATTCACCAAGCCATTATCAAAGGATACTTTTGAGTCCCTGAGAAAGAGACTAGGGGTTCAACCCTTGTCTATCAGTCAGTAAATTGACTAAGAGGTTGGATCAACCTATATCAAATTTGAAGATCAGTCATGTTGATGCAAACACTGAGATGGACAACAACATATACATCTGTACATATCAAGGTACATATTTGCACCAAAAACTAGGAATATTTTATTGCTGATGGATAGGGAAATTTAAGGAATATATTATACAAAGGGATGGAACATGATATAGATGATAAAATAAAGAGATGTATTTTTTTTGGCATTGTTGTCGAAGGGAGATAAATATCTCATTATCATAAGGGAGAATTATCATCAGGGAGATTTTCTTTATCATACAAAGGGAGAGATGATCTCATTATCAAAAGGAGAGATGATTCCATACCACATAAAAGAGAGATATGATAAAGGGAGATATTATATCATTATCCATGAAGAGAAGTTCCTAAGAATCAGGATGGAAGAGTTAATCAATATTCTAAGGGAGACAAATTGATTACACATGAAATATCCATCTAAGGGAGAGAAGTAACAAAGGGAGAGAGTTCAAACAAAGAGAAAGAATGCTATCAAAGGAAAAAGAGATTATCAAGAAGAGGAATAGTCAAGGCAGAGCACATATCAGAACATAGATATCAAAAGATACATCTATCCAGTGAAGGGACTGACGATTGAAGACAACCACTCTGCATGAAACAAATCTAAGCTATTTTTGAGCTTACCGAGAGCCAAACATTTGTAATAGTTACATTAGAAAATCTTGATGAAACTATATATTTCATATTGTATTAGTGATACTATAGTATGCTAATGTAGTATGTTGCCATCAGTGCCAAAGGGAGATATTGATGACATGTAACTAATTGAATGTTTGAAGATGTTAAGTTGATCACCGAAATGCAAAAAGATAATGCAAGACATTAAATCAGTTAATGGATTATATTGTCATTGATGTCAACTTGATATAATCTAATCGATTATAATAAAAGTGTCAAAGACTTTAGAGAATGAAAAAGAAAAAGATTATGCTTTCAGTAATGCATAAAAGATAAGCTAGAGATAAATATAGAGTTAATTGGTAGTTATCATTGTTTTCATCGACAAGATAAGCCAGAGATAAGTAATGGATTTAAATTTGTTTTGTCCAGTTGGCAAGGAGATCTCAACGCGATAAAATAAGATTTTTGATTTAAATCTAATTGGCGAGAATTGTGGATCACACAAAGATCAAGAAGATCAAGAACCTAACAATGGTGATATCATGTCTATAAAGAGACAACTCAATTCATTATGAATTGGTGAGGTGGGTGAATGAAAAGAGGATGCTGAAGAGAAACTGATGAAGAGAAACTTCATACAATCCTGATCAACAAGTTGAGGAAAGAGCTAAATTTTTTTGCGGACACTGAGCAATAGAGCACAAAATCACCGAGAAGAATCAAAGTGGAGCAAAGGTATAAAAAAATTTATATTGATCAGAATAGTTTTATGAGATTATAATAGATCTAAAAATCTGCAAGTATAAGTTGTATATGTGAATATATCATACTGTTTCAGTTTAACCATTTATTCAGAAAGTCTCTTAACTAAGCGGGATTTAAAGATCCTTTCTATATTGAGATACATCCCAAGGAGTATCAAAAATTTTGTTCATGAAGATAGCATGAGATGCCAGATACCAATTGACAGACCAAAAGAGTGTTTGATCAAAGATGGTAGCATAGAGATGCCCAACATCAAGTGACAGACTAAAATTTTAAATCTTCTAACAAGGTCACACCTAACAGTGTGTTTGTAACCTTTAACGGGGTTGGCTCTTCATTGAGCTCACTTCAGAAGAGTGAAAATTTTGGGTTACCGGTCCCAAGTGGTTTTTCCCTTAATAGGGTTTCCACGTTAAAAATCCATGTTTCAATGTGTTTATGAGTCATTACTTTAGTCTTTTGCATTGCACACAACTTAACTGGATTGATTGGTATACTCTCGATAATTTACTTTCTTTTGGTAAATTAACAGACTGCTTTTCGGTAAACATACAGTAGAAGGTTTTACAAAGAATTCTGAGGAGTAGTAATTTGATAAAAGTATTTGGAGGCATTCATCTTATAGAAATAAAGATAACTAGAGGCTTAATATTATGGTACTAAGTTTTTGGGTTGATTATTGGAATATCTTTGAGGCCACTGATTCACCCCCCCTCTTAGTTATTACTAACACTTTGACCTTTACTTGGAAGAGGACCATACATATCCACTTTAAGGGTAATATACTTTTGACCTTGGATAGAATCATTTGGAAGAATGGATAGGATTTCATGATCTTTCTTAGGAATAGAAAGGTCGAAAAGACTTGGAAGGATATTTTTTTCTTGGGATGGATGGGGATTGTCATTGATTAGATGGACATGGATGATAGGAAAATAATTATATTCTAGGAATATGAGATCTTGGTTAACAATTGGATAGGATTGGTAATCCTTGGGATCCTTATCTTGATTTATTTTAGGACTCATTTTTTCATTTTTTATATCATCCTCTTGACATGGGGTATGATTAGGAATATGTATGGGAGATTTGGGGAATGAATCAATGTCTTGACATATGGAAGAAGGAGTTTTGATTGGGATTTCTAAAATGAGTTTGCTTGGGAATGGATCATATGATGACATTGGATCTAGAATTACTGAATTGTAAAAGGGGCTTGTACTATAAGGAATGGCTTGGTTTGAATATTCATTATGCACAACCCTTGGGAAGTTTTATAATTTAATATTCCATTTGATGGAGATGGTGTAGATTTATCTTGTAGCACTTTAGGGGATGAAGGAATGGTGGGAGATATGGAATCTGATTGAGGGAAAATTCCTTGATGGGGTATAAATGTGTCATTAGTGTGATTTACATGGAATGAGCCAATGCTAGACATGGGGGGATGATTTTTATCATGCTCAAAAATAGTTTCTTGTGTATGACCCAATTTTTGATGTAAATCTTTGAGAGTTTAGTTTGTAATATTTTCTTTTCAAATGGTTTTGTTTGGTTTCCAAGTTGTAATTTAGCCTCATTCTACCAAAATTTTAGATTAGAACTTGACTCTATTTTGTCTTGAAGGTGTAGGGCATATGTAATAGGTTCACTAAGTAACAATGCATCACAATATTTATCAATTTCTTCTTGAGAAAAATATTCTAAAATGTCATGATCATCTTGCGAGGACTCTGAATCTAAGGATGGATGAGATTGAACATGTGACTCTATTTGAGAATTCCAAGGTGATTTGGGTTGGACATAATTACAACTTAGATGGAAACTTAATTTAATATGTGGGGAGGATCCTTGTCAATCATGATATTTGTTCCCTTTTTTAAATTCAAATGTAAATGAGGAGCTAGGTCTAGGGAATTGGGAATCATTTCCAAAGTTGGATTGTTGTAGAGCTCGAAATAAATTCATATGCAATGATTAAGGTGAATTTGTAGGTGATCTTCTATTAGCATCAAAATACGAGAGTTGTGTGGGTTCAAATTGAAATGGTCTTGAGTTGAAATTGTCCATAAATGGTCGTGAGGAATTTTATCATCTCCTGGAAGATCAAGACCTTATTTCAACCATGGGTGTGGAGATAAGGGAATTCCTAATATCATTGCAAAAAGGGTGGAAGATAAATGCAACCCAAGGAAGATAAGAGGTACACTATAACTCTAAGATGTTTGGACAATGCAAGTCAAAGATGATCAATGGAATGGGATGGGACTATAAAGGTGGTCTAATAAAATGAAGGAAAAGGATAATATGATAAGAGAAATATGGAGTACAAGGACCTAAATGAAAGCTAGGGGTAAGGACAAAATGAAGGATGACCTATGAATATAGTAAGTCCAAAAGGACATTGACAAAATGACAAAAAGGATAAGTTTCTAAATGAAATATAAGGTCATAAGTGAAATGAATGATCAAAGAGGGTATGCAAGGATGGACTAAGGAAATGACCTAGGATGAAAGATGCAATTGAGGAAAACTAAAGGAAACCAATGGAAAGTTGAAACAAAGCTGAAAGGTTCAAGTTTCTTAAGTTTGGACAATGTTTTTGGTCAATGTTTGATAGATGTGTTTGGGTAAATGATCAAAGGGTTGGACAAGTGATGTTTTGTTAGGAATATTTTTTGAACACACACATGCCAAAAAAAGTGGTCTTTTGTGATAGAAGACAAGAACAACCTATGGTTAGGATATGACAATATCTGCTAGATCCCACTACGGATAAATCCAAGATGCACTTATTTAGAATGGATAGCTTAGAAATTTTTTGGCACTAGCTCCCCCTTACAAGAAACTCACTTCTCAGGCATGCCAAATTTCAAATTTCAAGGGGTATCGCTTCCCAAGGAACTACTATCTGTACTAGGACTGTGAGAATGTGGGACAAATTCAAAGGTTTGACCCCCTATGCCAATAGATAGAAGGATTTTGGATACTAAAACAATAGGTTTCTAGTAAGGGAATCCATTTAGGTGGTGATACTTGTGGCATATTAGCCCCATTATGGAGGCCTCCTAGCCTGTAGAAGTTACATTCTGTAGGTTTTTTACGCACCACACGGGTACTGAGGGATATCTTCTTCCTGGAAAAGCACAATCAACACTTTTTGGGGGCGAGACTAATCAAAATCACATCTCTTATATAGTAGTTCAGAAGGGCTTGGCTTTAGTCTGTTATCGATTGGGTTTTCCCTTGAGGTTAGTACCACTTTTCACACAATAGGTCGCCTAAAAGGTAAAACAATTTTCTCTTGAACCCGAGATCCGCGAGGGCAAGGGAATAGGATACATTTTTTTAAAAAATATATCTTGGGGTCTATTCTAAACAAAAACATTCTAAAGCACCAAACACATCAAACACTTGGTAAATTTTAAGCACCAAAACTAAGTGTTTTCTAACTAAACAGACAATTGGTTTAAAAAATTAAGTCTTTGACAAACGTTCTACACCAAAAGTCGTTAGTAGTTTCAAAAAAATGCCTTCAACAATCGATCACCACCTGGGAAAGCCCACAAAAAGAAAAATATAGCTCCGTCACCAAAGGAAAATCAAAACACAATTCAAAATCCAATCTAATTTAATAACAAAATAAATTTCAATCTAAATATGATAATCAGAAGTGAGTTAATTGCACAAAATAATTTCAAATAACATTAAAAATCATAATAGACCCCTTTCGCAAAAAGATAAAATGATCCCATGATGAGTTGAAACACATGTAAATAAATACAAGCTCATCAAAAAATTACAATTTTTTTTACCTGGTCAACCTGATTGGAACTTTTTGCTATAATTTCGGTCTTAAAAATAAAAACTCAAAAAGGGATACCCCTATTAAAATCAAAGAGCTTTCTAAAAATGTAATAATTTTAGAAAAATTCCTTCAATTGTGCCTTATGCAATCGATTTATCAACACATTAATTTTTAAACATTAAAGTTTTTGATAAATATTTTTCATCTAAATCAAAATCTTAAAGAAAAAATCCCCTTGGAATTTCAAGAGATTTTTGAAAATATAATTTTTTTTTGAAATATTCGCTAATTTGTGCCCAAAATTAAATTTTCATTAAAAATAAAATAAAAATTATAACTCGATCAAAAATAATAAAAAAATCTACAATTTGGACTGAGATATACTCAATACATCTCCAGCCCGCAAAAAATAATTCATTCCAATATTCTATAAATTCCGCCCTAGGGAGCTGATTTATTAAAACATATCAGTTTTGAAACATATCAATTTTTGATAAACATTTCTTATTCTAAATCAAAAAATTAAAGAACAAACTCCCCTTGGAATTTCAAGAGCTTTTTAAAAATATAATTATTTTTGATATATTCACTAATTCATGCCCAAAATTGATTTTTTTATTAAAAATCATAACAAAATTATAACTCCGCTAAAAATGATCATAAAAGTCTACAATTCAAACTAAGATCTCTTCAATACATCTCCAACCTACAAAAAAAAATTCAAACAAAATACCAAACCAATTGAAAAATATGGCTAAATCTTCACGTCGGGTTCACCATCTGTAGATAGGGAAAAATCAGTTAATGTGAGAATATGAAAGCTCAACCATGAAAAGCATAAAAATCATGTTCAACTATCCCTATTCACTCAATGAACCATTTAAATATTTTTTTTATAAAATGATGTAAAACAAAAACAAAATCCTGCAAACTCATAATTGTGCTTCATTGTTCTTCTTTCTCTCCCTAATTTAATGTTGTTTTTTTTACGAGTGCACCAATATGAATTTGAAAAAATGTAATAGAAAAATGAGGATACTCAAATTGTGGTTAGCCTAAAAAAGGGAAAGAAAGCCCATTAAATAGAAAACTACTTAAAACCTCAACAATCACCAAGAAGAAATGAACAGTCAAGAGAGAAAAGAAGAGCCAAGAGTCAATAATAAAAATCCACTTTCTAATTCCTTTCAAAATGAATAAAGGAAAAGTCAAGCATATGAATATGAAAAGACAAGTCAGAAAGAAGGGCCAAAGGTCAATAATAAAAGAGATAATAAGAATAAATTGCCAATTTGCCTTCAAAAGTCCAAAAGCCACATAAAATAAAATCAAATTTAAATGTAAAAAATAAAAGAGAAATAAAAAGCCATTCGAATAAAAAAATTATTCAAATTCAAAATAAAAGACCAAAAAGGGATAGATAAATGAAATTCATTTATTCGTAAGGGGACATAGGAATATTAATTAATTGATTAATTCCCTAGAGACAACATTAGGATACAATTAAATAATTATTAAAATTATTTAATTGGACACACCAAAATGACACGAAATAAGTGACAACATAAAACATAAATCAAAATATATCAAAATAAATCAAAATAATTGAAAATGGCTTACAATGACTAAAAATGATCAAAATGGACAAAAATGGATGAAATTGAGCAAAATCGTCCAAGGACAAAAAAGATGACTAAAAAGGGGATAGAGCGGCGATGACCATTTTTATGTGCCTACAAATACAATATATACATTAAACAAAGTTTAGATTAGAAAAAATCTCTACAAGGTCGTTAGTCTTAAAAGGCACTGAGAGGGTGGGGGTGAATCAATGCAACCACAGATCTACAATATCTTTTCATAAACTTTCGAATAAACCAATATGCAAAGGTAAATGTAACATAGAAGAAAATTAAAACATGCATCCACAAATATAATACAAGGACACCGATATTTTTGCGTGGAAACCCTTGTTAGAGGGAAAAACCAAGGTGGGATATAATACCCATAAATCTCACTACTGCAACAATAAGATCTTCCCTATTAGGAGCATTACATAGCCCTATTAGGGGTATACCCGGTTAAGAGTATCTATAACCCGATTAAAGGTTTATTACAATAGTCCTGTTAAAAACTACCTGATTAAGAGATTTAAAAATCCTTTTGAGAGTCACCCTATAAAGGATTTAATCTTCAAACCTATTAGGATCTTGCTTACCCTATTAGGAGTAAGCTTATTAGAGGATTTCAATAGCAATCCTGTTAGAACTTGCCTTGAGTAAGAAACTCAAATAAGTGATCTGAATGTAGTACTTTCTCCCTGACAAATCCACTGTTCGGATCAAATGTGCTACTTTGTTTTCTCTAACACATCTGCCCAAACTACTCAACCACCTTTGTTGATCCCAACCACCACATCATAAAAATCCAATCCTTACTTTACGATGGATGACCTATAACTGATTGAATGTTTGAAGATGACAAAGTTGATGATCACCGAGATGCAAAAAGTTAATGCAAGACATTAAATCAGTTAATTTATTGTATTGTCATTGATGCCAACTTAATATGGTATGATTTCGCATACACATTTTTTCACAACACTTAAAGATCTGAAAATACAAAGTTTTTGTTGTCGGTAATCATGAACACTGAGTGACAGTGAGCCCCAGGCACATAAGTTCATAGTGTTACCCGATGGACAATCTTACCCGAGCAAGCATTACAGAGATAACTACAGTTTTCACCGAACAGAATTGAAGTTGATGCCCAAGCTATCTGCAGTAGTCATTGAGCACAACTGAAGTGTTGACCGATGAGAACTGAAGTTAGGATACGACAAAACATCTTAGCTGGCAGGAGCTAAAGATAGAGTTAACTGATTGTTTACTTTATTTTCATCGATCAGTTAAAAGCTAAAGATAAGAAGGATATTTAAAGCATGTTTTATTCTATAAAACAATAAGAGATTTGTGGAATAAAACTAAAGCAATCATGATGAGCTTTACAGATCAAGAAGTGATCAATGAAGAAAACAAGAAGGATAAGAAATGGTGAAATCATGTCAAAATAAAGAGACAAGTAATTCATTATCAAAGAGAGGAATGCTGAAGAGAATTATGGTGAAGATATATGTCTTCATACAGATCTGATCATACAAGTTGAAGAACAAAGCTAAATATTTCTACGCACACCAAGCAACAAAGAAGAAACAACATTCATCGAGGAGACAGAAGTGGAGTAAAGGAATTGAAGAGAACATTGATCATAAAGGTATTATGAGCTTAAAATAGATCTGAAAATCTACAAGATTAAATTGTATTTATGAACAAATAATATACTTGATGACCTTATGGAAAGACATATTGTCAATTAGTGCCAAAACACTTAGTCATCAGAGTGTTGACCGAGCCAACAGTGCAACCCGAGCAGTTACTATGTAACCTGAGAAGTGGCAGTGTTGATCGAGCAGATAGTGGTAATCAATATTACCCGAGTGATCAAAGTATCCTGAGTACATAGAGTAGCTAGAGTGATAGAGTTTAGTATGTTTCCCGAGTGACAGTATAATGCTTGAGTGCCAGTGTATTGCCCAAGTGGATCACTGGACCTGAGTGACAATTTTGGGCTGACTTAGCTTATATTGTTAGATATTAATTTATCTTAAAGAAGCCAACTTACAGTTGCATTTGGTTTGGATAAGGTATAAATATAAAGTATTTTGTTTATCCAAAATGTATGTATATGTATGAATTGAAGCATGTATGCGAATATGAAGAGACAGATTGTTTAAGAGGCTACAACAGTATAAGGAACATCAGAGACTCATCCATCATAGTCAGACAATTAGTTTATATCATTGGATCTTACTCAAAAATTCAGAGTTGCATTGACAATCAACTACTAGTTCATCCTAACAGGTGCATCAACAAAAGACTCGAACAAGATGGACCTAACAGTCCTTTATAAATCTCCTAACAGATTTGCATTACTTGATTGTATTGTACTAAATCCTTTCACAAGGTGGACCTAACAGTTCTTATTTCTCCTAATAGGGCAAGCCATCAAAAGTGGTCAATTGCAAGCTTTAACAGGCTAAATTTATACTACAGTAATAAATCTTGTGGGTACCATCCCTACCCCAGTTTTACTTTCTATTTGGAAGGTTTCTAAGTAACCAAATATTGTGGATGTTCTATTGCTTTTCATTTCTTGCATGCAATGAGTTTAGATAATCTAATATTGGATTAAAAGGATTAATTTTTATTGGTTCTTGATTCACCCCCCCTCTCAGTCACATTGACTCAACATATTTCCAACAATTGGTATCAGAGCGATAAGGTTCTCTTTATAGAAGTTTAATAGCTTGAGACAAGATCAGAGGCAATGGAAATATATAGACTGGAGAAAGCCATTGAAAATGAAAAGAGAGATCTACAAGTGGCCATGGATTAGATCAAGAAACTCAAGGAGAAATTCTCTGTTTCCCTAAAAATAAGAAAATATTTAGGAGTACAGATGAATGACAAAAGATACATAGAAAAAAGAATTGATGACTTATGTAAAGAAAGAAGTTCCAAAGAAGAAGATGCAGCAACTGAAGACCTACTTGCAAAGAATCTCAATTTACATCAAGAAATCATACAATTGAGAAGAGAACAAGAAATTCATTCAGTTAGAATATGTGAAGTCATCGAAGAAAAGAGCCAAGAAAAAAATGACAGAGAAATGATGCAAGAAGATAAAATATTCCTAAGTAAAAGATTAGAAGAAAAATAAAAAGAAATCCATCATGTCACTTCAGCAAGCAGATATAATAAATCAACTCAATAATGTAAATCAAGAAGTTATCAATTCAAGGACATAAAATGAAAGAATGCAGAATGATCTCAATACTGAAAAATAAACCAATGAGAGTATGATGAATTCACAAGGAAGCATTGATCAGTTGATAGAGAAAACTTAACTCAAACATCATGGACAGACTGGATTAGGTTATACTGAACAAGGTGAATCCTCACAGGAAGGAACTCAAAATAATAACAAACCTACTTGCAGTCATTGTGGCAAGTTAGGGAACACAAGAAACAAGTGTTAGAGAAATGGAAAATCAAATTTTAATGGTAAATAATATAGATGCAACAAACATGGACATAGGGTAAGTGAATGCACTGAGAAACCTAAGTTTGAAGGTAAATGTTTCAATTTTAACAAACAAGGTCACAAATCTTCCGAGTGTAGAACTAAGAAATGGAACCATGTTGAACAACTAGCTAAAGAAATTTTTGGTTGGGATTACAACACATGGATCAGATGTTGTCACTGTGGTAAATATGGGCATATTGGTGCAAATTGTGTAAAGACTCACCTCAAAAAAAGGAATCCTACTAAGAGCTGTTATGTATGTAAACAAATCGTTCATCTAAGCAAGAATTGCATGAATAGAGAGAAAGTGGATACTAATTTTGAGAAAGGCAAAGAAATTTTTTCTGAAACCAGAACTCAAATGAGTCAGTAGTAGGTAAGGAAATCTGCTGAGAGTTCATATCAAAACAATGAAGGATTGAATGGCACCCAAAGTAGTGAATTGGGTGGATCTACCATCTCTGAATAAACATGCAAGCAGACTACTGGAAGTGAGCATACAAGCCATCCTACATCAGTTCCAAACATGAAAGTAAGTCTAAATCAGCATATTGATGCACTAGGACATTATAGTTTTAACCAAGTCAAGATCTTAGTAACACCCAAGTTACACAGGCTTAACTGAGTTAAGTCGGGTTGTATGGTTTTGAGGATACAAAAGTTAGTGTTCATCAAGCTTCATTCTAAGCTATGCCAGCTACCATGTACAAAGCATTTAATGAAAACTCATTGGTAAAATATCTTATAATAGATGAATTTCAAGTGTTATTATTTACAAAGCTTTTAGTTTGTAGAGTGATACAGTGCCTTAAGCGATTTAGAGTGAATTTGTATTGAAAATTTTTACCAAACCTCCGAGCATAATGGAATCTACATCTAGTAGCAAGGTTAAGAAAGGATCTGAGATGTTGGTCAGGAATGCAATTTGTGAACCTCCTAAGTTTAAGCTTCATCCAATGATTACAGAGGAGATAGAAATGATGGGAGCTCATTCCCTAATTCCTCCAAGGGTATTGTTGATCAATGACATCTGAGCCTTCTATAATTGCACAATTCAATAGCTAGGAACATTGGAAATGAAGAATTCTTATGATAAACTCTGTGATTCTAGAAATCTAAATCCAGAGCATAAACACCTAGAAGTCAAGGGTTTGACTCACATCATGCATATGCCACATAATTTATAGGTTAAGTGGATGAGGTTCATTTTGAGCCGTGTTCATGACATGCAGCTATGGCTGGAGTAACCAGTGAAGATTACCAAGATAATGGTATACTGTGTTATAGGGTATCCTATGTTGGACAAGTCTAAAGCCACAACAAACCTACCTCAAGATGTCCTAGTTGAGAAGAGTCTTTCCGAGTGGGATGACAGAGGTATGAGACTAAATGGAGTAATTGACATGGAATTGAAGTTTGAGATTAATGTTATTTATCACAAAAGCTATAGGTCTAGCAGACCTAACAGTGTACCATGTGAGGCTATGGACTTGGCATACAAGGTGGTCAAGAACAACCTCCCATTCAACCTTGCCAAGTTGCAGATCATCCAATTGAGCAAAAATATGGAAAGCATCCAGGCATCAAAGACCAATCCAGGTAAGTTTGGTTCACTTCTGGTCTGCATATTCTTTTACATTCATAAGTTTTTCCCTTCCAAAGGCATAGTTGTTTGGAAGAAGGAAAGACCCATAATATATCAGATAAATGAGTTTATAACAGAATTAGGAGACAATTTTGAGAGCATCATGGATGCATATTTTGAGGAATTCAGACAAAATATGTAGAATAGGTATAGAATTCCTAAAAAAATGGTTGAAGACCATAATGATGATGTTTGTTTCCTAGTTGACTATGATAAAGTATATATTTAGGTAGTCAGAGCTAGGGTTACATGGGTGAAACCTCTTGCATATGAGGTTAAAATAGATAAGACCAAGAACATCATTGAAGCTCTTGTGAATGAGCCTGTTGACCCCAAAGCACCTTACTTTGGTACATATGAAGAAGCCAAAAGCAGAATTTCAATAGAGATTGAGATTCCTAAGATTCTAAAAAGAGGAAAGAAAATGTTAGAACAATTTGGAAAGAAATATGGAAAGACTTCACCTTCTATCTCAGTAAGAAAAGAAGATGAAATTAAGATAGAAGATGATATATCTAAAAAAGGAAGAGGAAGAGGTAGAAGCATAGCCTCCTAAGAAGAAAAAGAGGCTAGTTCTCAAGAAAACACCTAAGGCCCCTACCCCTATCCTCACTACCAGCCAACCAAGAAGATCAAGAAGGTAACTCATATTACCTAAGGAAGATGAAGAAGATGAAATCACATTCAAGAAGCCCCCACCTACCTTTGAGAAGAAAATTGAAGCCTTAAGAGAAGGTAGTGGTATGATTTCTCTAAAATATTTGAATTATGCTTCCAGAATGAAGGATGAACATAAGAAAATTGAGGAAGTAGTTGTAGAGAAGATAACTAGATGGAAGTGTTGGAGATTTGATTCTGAGAGTTGATTGATTTTATTTTTGTCATTGATGACAACATATAATACACAGTAGTAATTCTATATATACTTATCTAAATGATGACATGAAGACTTGCATGGATAGATACATATTTTTGACATGTTTATTATGTTATGTTCATACACGCAGACTCAGATATGATGTTCCGTAAAGTTATGCAATTCTATTGTTAGCAGTTACAGTTCTAGAAGTATAACGGTTTAGGGCTGACATATATAACATGTTTCATGAGTTGCACCTATCTTCAGGATATGTGTGTGTATATGCTGCTTAATTATGAGTTGATGATATAAATCCAAAGGTGCCAAATGTGTTTCAAGAAGATTGCAAAGTTATGGTTGATTTGGTGAGGCCGACTCAGTGAAGCGTCGCGTTTATTCAACATTGACTTGCGCAGACTTAATATTGTTTGTGTGCTTAGTTAAGCCGACTAAGATATTGATGAAGTGTTTCTAAGAACTGACATGACCTTCTATTTTGGAGAAGATACTTATAGTAGTTCAATTATGATACGCTAAGTGTGAATGATACGAAAAGAGAAGAAAGATGTATAGAGTAGATTATCAGAGTTGGTTCATTCATCAAGGGTCTATGTGAAGAAGAAGTGAAATATTGTAATAAACTGGAACTAATCAAGAAATCAGGTCTACTCTATAGTTCATCATCAGATATAGTGCATATCTGTTATCCAGAAGGCTGTAGCCTTCACCATCAAGCAGTGAGCTTTTGGATAGTGAGTCCACCACCCCTAACAGGGTTACTTGTAAAAGACTCCTAACAGGGTTTGACCCTTAACCAGGTCTCTATAATTATTGTATTGTATTGTAAAACTCCAAATAGGGTTGAAATATATTCTAACAGGGATTACAACAAACAAGTATAGTTTATTGTGGGTGCTAATTCCTACTGGGGTTTTTACCATTTGGTTTCCCCATAATCAAATTATGTGTTGAGTACTGTGTTATCTGATTATGCATTTACTTTGTTGTATACTAAATAAGTAAAAAGAATTGAAGTAACTAATAAATGATTCACCCCCCTCTCAGTTACCCTTTGGGACTATTCTAACAATTGGTATCAAAGCCAAGTACCTTGAAGAAGAAGCCTAATAGCTTAAGGGAGATCAAGATGTCTTACTTTAGAAAAGAAAGACCTAAGTTCGATGGAGAAAATTATTTGGATTGGAAAAAAAAAATGATAACACATCTACAATGTATTGGCTTTGATATCTTTGAAATTTCCACACAAGAGGTTGCAATCCCATCTCTGAAAGACCTTGCAAATGATGATGCTACCAATAGACAAAAGGACATATTTACACATAATGCAATTGCTAAAGAAGCCCTAATCATCACCTTATCTGACAGTGAATTTTCTGAGATCAAGAAAATTGACAGAGCCTATACCATATGGAAGTATTTAGAAGACATGTTTGAAGGAGATGTTCAAGCAAATAATGCACGTAGGAAGACATGGAAGAAGAAATACAACAGCCTTGAGATGTTACTTGAAGAGAACATTAGAGCTTACAATCAAAGGATAAATAAAGCAGTATTTGGAATCAGGAACAATGGTGGTGAAATATATGAAGAAGATATAATGGACAAGTTTCTAACTACTTTGACATCAGACTATGAAAACAAGATCAACATTCTAGAGGAAACTATGCAATTCTCACAAAAATTCAAGAGAGAGACTCTAATAAGAAAAATCTCTACATTTGAGATATCAAGATTGAAGACAGAACCTAAAAGTGAAACAACTTTCAAAGCCTTAGTCCATGGTAAGAAATCCTTACACATATCCAGTCATGATGGGGAACAAGAAGTTGATGAAGAACTTGAAGAAATCATAGCTATGATTGCTAGAAGAGAAAAGAAAGGAAAAGGTAAATATGAAGGACAACTTCCATTCAAATGTTTTTCATGTAATAAGATAGGTCACTTTGCATCTAAATGTCCCACAAGAGTTAAGAAGTTTAGATTTAATTACAAACCCAAATATAAGAAGGAATGTTATCATGCTGAAGAAAGTGTAACCGATGAAGATTCAGGAGAATATGAAATTGGATTCGTTGCCCTTAGAGACATGGAGAGGTTGCTTGAAGAAATGGACATTGCAGATGAAAAGGAAGAACAAGAACTAGCCCTAATCTCCAAAGTAGACATCAGAACTGATTGGATCATTGACAGTGGATGCTCTCATCATATGATAGGTGAGAAAGACAAATTTTTTTAGTTAGACAAGTACAAAGGTGGTATGGTTAGATTTGGAGATAACACTCCCAAACCTATCATAGGCAGAGGTTCTATCACCTTGGATGGAAAGAACAAGACAGATGATGTTCTATATGTTGATGG
>MU224049.1:4639128-4652729 GCA_018584345.1 Thuja plicata | reverse complement strand
CAGGCTCCAAAACAAAAGGTAATGTTTTTCAGCTCAATTCTGATGTAAGTTGTTTTTTTGCAAAGGTGGATGATAGTTGGTTATGGCACAAGAGACTTTGTCATATCAATTTTGATAATATAGTAAATATCAAAAATGTTAAGGCAATCAGAGACCTTCCTAGTATTGCAAGACCTATTGAAACTATATGCAGGGAATGTGTCATGGGAAAGCATGTAAGGAGTTCCTTCAGAAGCAAGAAGAACTCAGATGAGAACAGATTGGACCTAGTACATACAGATTTGTGTGGTCCTACTCAAACAAGATTATAGTATAGAGAAAGGTATTTCATTTTGTTTGTTGATGACTTTTCTAGGATGACGTGGGTTGCGTTCTTAAAGGAGAAGTTTGAAGCCTTAGAGAAGTTCACCTCTAATCAGTTTTATGACTATTGTGAAGAACATGGTATTAAAAGACATTTGAGTGCACCTAGAACCCCTCAGCAGAATGGAATTGAAGAAAGGAGGAATAGGATCATACTTGATACATCACACACTATGATGATTGAAGGAAAAGTTGCAAACACCTATTGGAGAGACACAGTGAACACAACAGTATATACCATCAATAGAGCCCAATTGAGGCCAGGCGTGGATAAGACATCCTATGAACTTTGGTTTGGCATTGTACCTACAGTAAAGTATTTCAGAATCTTTGGCAGCAAGTGCTACATCAAGAGAGATGATGGAGTTGGTAAGTTTGATGCTAGAAGTGATGAAGGTATTTTCCTTGGTTATTCTACTAAAAGAAAATCATATAGATGTTTCAATTTGAGACTAAAGAAGATAATTGAAAGCACGCATGTTAAGATTGATGAAAATTTTATGGTTCAAGAAAGATACTATGAATATGCACCTATGATTGAGGATGAATCTAGACCTAGCAACAAAGATACTATTATTGAAGAAATGTTTGATTGCATTGATGTCTCATGCAATGACCCTGAATCAAGCAGAGAAGAATCACAAATTATAGAAGAACAAGACACACCTAAGGTTCCAAAATTCACATCTAGATACCAATCTAAAAATGACATCATTGGAGATCAGAGCAACAGTGTTTTGACCAGATCAAAAGCAAAAATTCTAGCAGTGGATGAAGAGGTATGTTTACTTTCACAGATTGAACCTTTAAGTGTTGAAGATGCATGCAATGAATCTGATTGGAAGAATGTAATGAAAGAAGAATTAGATTAGATAGATAGAAATGATACATGGGAATTGGTCCCTAGACCTAGTGACAAAAATGTGATTGGAACAAAGTGGGTATTTAGAAACAAGATCAATGAAGATGGTACAGTAGTGAGAAACAAAGCAAGATTGGTATGCAAGGGATATGTGCAGAGAGAAAGAATAGACTAAAATGATACATTTGCCCCTATAAGCAGACTAGAAGCCATAAATTTTTTTTTGGCATATGCAACAATCAAAGACTTTAAAGTTTATCAAATGGATGTAAAATCAGCTTTTCTGAATGGAGATTTGAATGAAGAAGTCTACATTGAACAACCTAAAGGATTTAGTCTTTCAGATGAATCAGACACCATATGCAGATTGAAGAAAGAACTTTATGGTCTTAAACAGGCCCCAAGAGCTTGGTATGAAAGACTTGATGGTTATCTTACCAAGATTGGATTCAAGAAAGGAGCAGCAGATTATAACTTATTTACAAGAGAAAAACGTGATGGATTATTGTTAGTTTCTATATTTGTTGATGACATTACCTTTGGGGGTAATGATAAGCTCAATAAAGCATTTTCAAAAGAAATGCAAAATGAATTTGAAATGAGTATGATTGGTCCTATAAAATACTTTTTGGGACTTAATGTAAAGAAAACAGATAAAGGTATATTCATAAATCAGTCTAAATATGTGAAGGAAATACTGAAGATCTTTCAGATAGATGATTGTAAGCCAGTATACACTCCCATGATAATAGGAAGAAATATTTCAAAAGACGATGACTCCACAATATTTGATAAGACATTGTACAAATCTATGATTGGTAAACTCATTTATCTAACTCAATCTAGACCTGACATATCTAATGAAGTTGGCATTGTTGGAAGATTTGTAGCTGAACCCAAGCAGAGTCACCTAATGGTAGTCAAAAGGATATTTAGATATCTAAAGGGAACTATAGACTATGGTTTATGGTATCCTAAATCAGAGAATGTAAAGCTTCATGTGTATACAGATGTAGATTGGGAAGGTTGTATTGATGATAGAAAGAGAACTTCAGGAGGAGCAGTATTCCTTGGAGACAGGTTGGTTTCTTGGATAAGCAAGAAGAAGAACTATATTTCTCAATCTACAACAGAAGCTGAATATGTTGCAGTAGCACTGAATTGTTCAACTATGATTTGGATCAAGTAGATGGTTGAAGACTTTGGCATTCAGGTTGATTATCCTATTGTTATTCATTGTGATAATACTAGCACTATCAACATGTCTAAGAACCCTGTGATGTACGCAAAGACAAAACACATAGAGATCAAGTACCATTTCTTAAGAGAGAAGGTTGCAGACAAATAAGTGAAATTGGACTATGTGAGCACCAAAGAATAGTTGGCAGATATTTTCACAAAGCCCTTATCTAAGGATACTTTTGAGTATCTCAGGGAGAATTTGGGAGTAATTCCCTCTCCTGATTCTGTTTAGAAGAAGCAGCAAAGACATCAGTCATTAAGTGACTGATGAATGGTTGAATACTCTACTTCTAGAGTAGTACCTATACCTAAAAAGACCATGGCACTCCTTGCCATTGATGTCAAAGGGGGATTATATAGTAAGGAGGAGTATGTACTAAGGAGAAGCTTATACTCTAGGGGAGTATATACATGGAACAAAAACACAGTCAGAGGAACTACAATAGTTTAAAGAAATCTTTGATGAGGATATTGAGAAGATTGTAAAAGAAAGAGGGCACCATGAATAGAGGATGTTTTTTATATCATATATTTCCATCAATGTCAAAGGGGGAGATTGTTGGAGATTTGATTCTGAGAGTTGATTGATTGTATGTTTGTCATTGATGACAACATATAATACACAGTAGTAATTTTGTATGTACTTATCTGAATGATGACATGAAGAATTGCATGGATAGATACATGTTGTTGACATTTTTATTATGTTATGTTCATACACGCAGACTCAGATACAATGTTTCAGTAAAGTTATGCAATTCAGTTGTTAGCAATTACAGTTCTAGAAGTATAACGGTTTAGGGCTGACATATATAACATGTTTCATGAGTTGCACCTATATTTAGGATATGCGTGTGTATATGAATTCTTAATTATGAGTTGATGATATAAATCCAAAGGCACCAAATGTGTTTCAAGAAGATTGCAAAGTTATGGTTGATTTGGCGAGGCCAACTTAGTGAAGCGTCGCGTCTATTCAACATTGACTTGCGCGGACTTAATATTGTTTGTGTGCTTAGTTAAGATGACTAAGATATTGATGAAGTGTTTCTAAGAACTGACATGACCTTCTATTTTGGAGAAGATACTTATAGTAGTTCAATTATGATACGCTAAGTGTGAATAATACAAAAAGAGAAGAAAGATGTATAGAGAAGATTATCAGAGTTGGTTCATTCATCAAGGGTCTATGTGAAGAAGAAGTGAAAGATTGTAATACACTGGAACCGATCAAGATAGTATGTCTAATCTATAGTTCATCGTTAGATATAGTGCATATCTATTATCCATAAGGTTGTAGTCTTCACCATCAAGCAGTGAGATTTTGGACAGTGAGTCCACCACCCCTAACAGGGTTACTTGTAAAAGACTCCTAATAGGGTCCGACCCTTAACCAGGTCTCTATAATTATTGCATTGTATTGTACAACTCCTAACAAAGTTGAAATATATTCTAATAGGGATTACAACAAATAAGTATAGTTTATTATGGGTGCTAATTCCCACTTGGGTTTTTACCATTTGGTTTCCCCGTAATCAAATTGTGTGTTGAGTACTGTGTTATCTGATTATGCATTTACTTTTTTGTATTCTAAAGAAGTAAAAAGAATTGAAGTAACTAATAACTAATTCACCCCCCCTCTTAGTTATCCTTTGGGACTATTCTAACAATTGGTATCAGAGCCAAGTACCCTGAAGAAGAATCCTAATAGCTTAAGGTACTTCAAGATGTCTTACTTCAGAAAAGAAAGCCCTAAGTTTGATGGAGAAAATTATTTGGATTGGAAAAACAAAATGATAGCACATCTACAGTGTATTGGCTTTGAGATCTTTGAAATTTCCACACAAGAGGTTGCAATCCCATCTCTGAAAGACCTTGCAAAGGATGATGCTACCAATAGACAAAAGGACATATTTACACATAATTCAATTGCTAAAGAAACCCTAATCAGTGCCTTATTCGACAGTGAATTTTTTGAGATCAAGAAAATTGACAGAGCCTATACCAGATAGAAGTATTTAGGAGACATGTTTGAAGGAGATGTTCAAGAAGAGAATGCACGCAGGAAGACATGGAAGAAGAAATACAACAGCCTTGAGATGTTACCTTAAGAGAACATTAGAGCTTACAATCAAAGGATAAATGAAGTAGTATCTAGAATTAGGAACAATGGTGGTGAAATATTTGAAGAAGATATAATGGACAAGTTTCTAACTAATTTGACATCAGACTATGAAAAAAAGATCAACATTCTAGAGGAAACTATCCAATTCTCACAAAACTTTAAGAGAGAGACTCTAATCAGCAAAATCTCTGCATTTGAGATATCAAGATTAAAGACTGAGCCTAAAAGTGAAACAATTTTCAAAGCCTCAGTCTATGGTAAGAAATACTTACACATATCCAATCATGATGGGGAAAAAGAAGTTGATGAAGAAATTGAAGAAATCATAGCTATGATTGCTAGAAGAGAAAAGAAAGGAAAATGTAAATGTGAAGGACAACTTCCATTCAAATGTTTTTCATGTAATAAGATAGGTCACTTTGCATCTAAATGTCCCGCAAGAGTCAAGAAGTTTAGATTTAATTACAAACCCAAATATAAGAAGGAATGTTATCATGCTGAAGAAGGTGTAACCAATGAAGATTCAGAAGAAGATGAAATTGGATTCGTTTCTCTAGAGACATGGAGAGGTTGCTTGAAGAAATGGACATTGCAGATGAAAAGGAAGAACAAGAACTAGCCCTAATCTCCAAAGAAGACATTAGAACTGATTGGATCATTGAAAGTGGATGCTCTCATCATATGATAAATGACAAAGATAGATTTGTTCAGTTAGACAAGTACAAAGGTGGTATGGTTAGATTTGGAGATAACACTCCCAAACCTATCATAGGCAGAGGTTCTATCACCTTGGATGGAAAGAACAAGACAGATGATGTTCTATATGTTGATGGACTTCATCATAACTTGCTAAGTGTTGGACAA
This sequence comes from Thuja plicata, assembly GCA_018584345.1. NCBI lineage: Eukaryota > Viridiplantae > Streptophyta > Pinopsida > Cupressales > Cupressaceae > Thuja > Thuja plicata. The sequence continues at coordinate 4,647,273 of MU224049.1, read as the reverse complement.
CTACTTGACAAAGGTTATCATTTAGAGTTCAAAGACAACAAGTGCATTATTAACAACAAGGATGGAGACATGATTGCATCAGGCTCCAAAACAAAAGGTAATATTTTTCAGCTCAATTTTTATGTAAGTTGTTTTGTTGCAAAGGTGGATGATAGTTGGTTATGGCACAAAAGACTTTGTCATATCAATTTTTATAATATAGTAAAGATCAGCAATGTTAAGGCAGTAAGAGACCTTCCTAGTATTGCAAGACCTATTGACACTATATGCAGGGAATGTGTTATGGGAAAGCATGTAAGGAGTTCCTTCAGAAGCAAGAAGAACTTAGCTGAGAACAAATTGGACCTAGTACATACAGATTTGTGTGGTCCTACTCAAACAAGATCATACTATGGAGAAAGGTATTTCATTTTGTTTGTTGATGAATTTTCTAGGAGAAAAGACAATTCCACAATCACCTATATATATCATCCTATCTCCGAGAAAATACAATTCTATTGAATCTACATCTGGACTAGTAGGTACTGAGCACCAGGCTCCACCTACTATTGGGCTAAGCCCTACCGAGTAACATAAGGTAACTATGAATATTCCTTCAGTGAGCATAGATGCAACATTTTAATCAGACCCTACAGTTGGTACAACAAATGTTAATGACCTATTCCAACTGAATATTGAGGAGAAAACTAAGGAAAGGATGTGGATGATAGTGGAAAAGGTAAGGAAATTGTTCCTTCACCCAATCCTAAGGATAGTGGAAAATGAAAAGAAATAAACACTGATGATATTGATCTTGAGCATTGTGATTCCAAATTGGGATCTATCCAATCTATCAGTAGAGAATATAGACACACTAGGGGAGCTATGGAAGAAACGAGCCACACAAAAAAAACTCTAAATAGAAAAGAAGAGAAATAGAGTGCTGGAAGACATAAAAGGTATATTCCTAGATGCACTAGAAGTAGAAGTAAATGAGAGTGATTCCATTATGGACCAACTTGTAGACATAGTCCACAAGTTTAATAAAGATTTAAATGGCCAAGAAAAACTACTACAGAAGGCAGAAAGAAAGTTTGAGAAAAAAGTTCTAGAGAATGTTGCAAGCAAGATTGCAATTGATCAAGTTAAGCTAAATTATCTCATTAGCTCTCTAGAAACTATAGTAAATAATGTTGTTTCATTACTTATAAAGCTAAGTGATACTTAAAATTTCACAATGGAAATCAAGACAAATCTGACAAAGGTTGATACAGATATGAAGGAAAGTGCAAATCAGTTGGCACTTAACCCAATTTTAAGGTTAGCACATTTTGTGAAAATTAAGTATCTGATAGACATGCAGGCTGAATTACAAAGGGAAGAAGAAAGGACAAGAGAATCTCTCACAACTATGGAGAGAAAAATCCTTCCACACATGGATGTAATGCAAAAGCATATAGCTCATGCTAAGACTCTTTTTAATGACAAATTTTTTAGTTTCAGAGATTATAATGGAGCTATCAACAATGATACAGATAGAGTTACACATCCTCAAGGTGTTGCAGGATAATTGGGACAATACTTGTCTCAGATTTTAAAGGTACATAGTGATTTCCTATCCTATTTTGGTATTACCATATAGATATATTTTGGCATTTGTGTCAAAAACAAGGGGGGAATATATATAGGAAATACATGTACAAAAGAGAAGTAGAGAAGATATATATATATATATATATATATAAGTGTTACAAAAACAATTTTGGAAAATAAAAAAAAAGAGAGTCAGTTGTAACCGTGTCACAGAGATATTCTCAAAACTTGAGCAAATACCCAAGCATGTGGTAAGTGGGGGTTTTGACTCAGAAGGTTGAGCCATTTTTGAACATGATAAGTGTTTTTGGTCACTAAAGCCAAAGGGGGAGATTTATGACCTTATGGAAAGACATATTGTCAATTAGTGCCAAAATACTTAGTCATCACAGTGTTGACCGAGCCACCAATGTAACCCGAGAAATTACTATGTAACCCGAGCAATGGCAGTGTTTACCGAGAAGATAGTGGTAATTAGTATTACCCGAGTGATCAGAGTATCCCGAGTACATAGAGTATCCCGAGTGCCAAAGTTTAGTATGTTTCCCGAGTGATAGTATAATGCATGAGTGCTATTGTATTTCCCGAGTGGATCACTGGACCTAAGTGACAGTTTCTGGCTGACTTATCTTATATTGTTAGATATTAATTTATCTTAAAGAAGTCAACTTACAGTTGCATTTGGTTTGGATAAGGTATAAATATAGAGTATTTCGTTTTTCAAAAATATATGTATATGTATCAATTGAAGCATGTATGCGAATATGAAGAGACATATTATTTAAGAGGCTACAACAATATAAGGAACAATAGAGACTCATCCATCATAGTCAGGTGATTAGTTTATATCATTGGATCTTATTCAACAATTTAGAGTTTCACTAAAGATCAACTACTGGTTCATCCTAATAGGTGCATCAACAAAATACTCTAACAAGGTGGACCTAATAGTCCTTTATAAATTTCCTAACAGAGTTGCATTACTTGATTATATTGTACTAAATCCTTTCACAAGGTGGACCTAACATTCCTTATTTCTCCTAACAGGGCAGTCCATCATAAGTGGTCAATTGCAAGCTTTAACAGGATAAATTTATACTATAGTAATAAATGTTGTGGGTACCATCGATCCCACCCCAGTTTTACTTTCTATTTGGAAGGTTTCTGGGTAACAAAATATTGTGTCAAATATTATGGATGTTTTATTTCTTATCATTTCTTGCATGCCAATCAGTTTAGATAATCTAATATTAGATTAAAAGGATTAAGTTTTATTGGTTCCTGATTCACCCCCCTCTTAGTCACATTGACTCAACATATTTCCAACAATACTGAATCAGTTTAACCATTGATTCATAAAATCTCATAACAGAGTGGGATTTAACCATCCTTTATATATTGAGATACATCCCAAGGAGTATCAAAAGGTTTTCATGTTGACAGCATAGTGAATGGTCAAGTGATAAACTGTTAGTGATAAATCCTCTAACAAGGTCACACTTAACAATGTGTTTTTAACCTTTAACAGGGTTGGCTCTTCACCGAGCTCACTTCAGAAGAGTGAAATTTTTGGGTTACCGGTCCCAAGTGGTTTTTATCTTAATAGAGTTTCCACATTAAAAATCCATGTGTCAAATGTGTATATGGTTCATTGCTTTAATGTTTTTCTTTACACATTACTAAAATAGGATTGATCGATAAACACTGAGTTATTTACTATATTTTGGTAAAGTTTTAAGAAAAGATAGATTGCTATTCAGTAAAGCTTAAGGAAAGGATAATAAGTATAAACACCAAGCAGTATATACATGTTAGATTCACGAAAGGCATACATCTTGTAGGACTGAAGATAACTAGAGGTTTTATATTTGTGGTATCATATTTTGGACTGAATTATTGGATTAATGTTGAAGGCCACTGATTCACCCCCCCTCTCAGTTATTCTAACAATTGGTATTTGTGCTTGTGTGCTTAGAAAGGGAGTTTAAAGACAAACTAAATATCACAAGATGAGAAAAAGGGATGTGCCTAAGTTGAACAAGGACAAATTTTCATCATGGAAAGGCAGGATAAGACTCCACCTATCAGGTATTGGAAATGATGTTAGTCAATACTTAAATACTAAATTTGTGTTACCTACTAGACCTTCAACAATTGATCAATTGAGAAAAAATCATGAACACAATTCTATGATGATAGAACTTGCTTCCTCACTCTCCGATGCTGAATTTGAAGATGTCAAATCATGCACAATTGTAAAGCAAATGTGGGACAAATTGATGCTAGTACATGGAGGAGATAAGAATATGTTGAGAGATAAGGCAGAAAGCCTAAGAGGAAAATTTTATGACCTAAGAATGAAAGAAGGAGAAAACATCACTCAGTATAGTAGAATAATCAAAGAGGTTGTAAATACTATCCAAGGAGTAGGAGGTGTACTTGAAGAAGAAACAATGGCAAGTAAAATTCTCAGAACCTTACTGCCTGTTTATTCTATTAGAGTATCTTCTATACAAGAAATGAGAACAGTAGAAAATAAAAATGTTACTATAGATAGTTTGATTGGTATACTTATTTCATTTGAGATGAATAACTTTGAGAACATTGTCTTACCAACTATTGAGTCTGCATTCAAATCTTCTTTGAAAATAAGTAAACCAAGTCATAAACACACTATCAGAAATGATAGTGAAAGTGATAGTGATGACCAAGATCTTAACGAGATTGAAGCACTAATGGATAGAAGATTGTAGAGAGGCAAAGGTAGATACAAAGGTAAATTACCATTGGTATGTTTTAAAGGTAAAGAGATTGGACACTTTGCTGCTAGATGTCCTAAAAAAAGAAAAGATGATAGAAGCAATGACATATCATATGAAAAGAAGTTTGACAGACGTGATGACCGAGATTACTGAAGAAACTGACAATCTGACATAAGAGATAACCGAGACTACAAGGTCAAAGGGAAGAAAACTTGTTACCTAGTTGAGAACAAAGCTGGAAATACTGACACCAAATCTAATGAAGATATTGAGGTGGTATTTGTTTCTATGAAGGATGATTCAGACGAATAAGAAACGTATGTTGAGACTGCACTCATATCTAAGGTTAGTAAAAATGATTCCTAGATTATTGATAGTGGCTATAACCACCACGTGACTGGAGATAAGGAAAATTTTGAAACTTTTGAATATTATAATGGTGGATCAGTAAGAATGGGTAATGACTAACCTTGTCCAGTTGAAGGTAAAGGAACCATAATGTTGAATAATATGATTAGATGTTAAAATGCATATTGGGTGAAAATACATAACTATAATCTATTGGGTGTTTCACAGCTGAATAACATATGACATCGAGTCTCATTTTAGAAAAAAAGGAAAAGATCTTTAATGAATTAGGAAGGTTGATCAGAATTGGTGAACAAACAAAAGGTAACCTATTCTATCTTAATAAGATTGAGACCACTTTTTTATTTGCTAGATATGAAGACATATGGTTGTGGCATAAAAGGTTGTCATGTGAATTTTGACAACATGGTTAGGATAAGCAATAAAAGAAAAGTATTAGGCTTACCAAGCATTTCAAAACCTGACCATGTCATGTGTAAGAATTGTCAAAAAGATAAAATGACAAAGTCTAGTTTCAAAATAAAAACCTACACATCTAATGCTATTCTAGAGCTAGTCCATACTGACCTATGTGGACCCATGAGAACAAAGAGATACTATGGTGATAGATTCTTCATTCTATTTGTTGATGATTTTTCTAGAATTATGACTGTTATGTTCTTAAAAGAAAAATCAGAAGCATTCAAGATGTTTAAATGGTATAAAGCTATAGTTTAAAAAAAAAGTGGAAAGGAAATAAAATGTAGGTTAGATAGAGGAGGAGAATTTATCTCTGATGATCTGACTAAATTTTATAATGAGCATGGATTAAAAAGATAGGTTTCTGCACCAAGAACACCAAAGAAAAATAGGATTGCTGAAAGAAGGAACAAATCAATTGTTGATTGTGCCATAAAAATGATGATTGAGAAAGGCATAATACAAACATTCTAGAGAGAAGATGTCAGTATAGACTGCAACTAAACAATGATAAAGAGTAGTTGGATAGTAGCGAAGATTGAGGGAGTATGACATGGACTCCAGGAAATTGAAGTTGTATTTTGGTTGTTGATAACCCACACATTGACTATCAAAGAGCGCCGAATATGCATTTGATATTTACTATATTAAATGTATTTTGTACTGAAGGCTGACTTTGTAATATTTGTAATATTCATATTGGGAGCTGACTTTGTAAAGTTGTGAGATTTATATGTGAGATCTTTTTTGATAAAGATATATGTTGTTGATGGTTAGTTGGATGAGTTGTTGAGCGAATAGCAGAGCACAGAGTGACAATGATCATTGAAGAGCTATAAAGGAACTATCTAAGCACTAGTGTTGCTTTTTTTGTTCATGACGGAGAACACTTTGGAAACTGAATTACTTTGTAAGAGCTGTAAGCTTAGTTGGCCCCTAACAGGGTGTTGTGAACCTTTAACAGGGTTGTAATTCCTTTAAAAAGGAAATGTGCTATGTAATATTTAGCTCCCAATATGGCTAGGTCTCCTAAGAGGGACATTATACTTTAGTACATGCTTGTGGGTACCATCCCCACCATGGGTTTCCCTTGGCTAGATTTTCCTTGAAAAAACAAATATGGTGTTATGAGTACTATGTCATTTGCTTATGTTCTTTTCTTTACTACAAGTTTATGGTTAATTTTTAAATGGTTAAAGAATTTAATTAAGTGTTATAATATTGATTCACCCCCCTCTTAGTATTATCCAATCCTAACCACCTTGACATCATCATTCTTTGACTCAATGTGTTCCTAGATTGCTCACACACTAGTCAAAGAGGGGAAAATTTAATCAGCCAAAAATGGTCTAGTAAACTATAAGACCCCTTCCTAAACATTAAAATTTAAATACTAGACTACATCTTGTGCTTAATCAATTTTGCACCTTGATTTAATCTCTTATTTCTTCATCAAATCATCATTTTATCATTTATTTGATGATATCCTAAAGTTTGGCCACTTTATCCTAAGCTTTATTTAATTAAAAGAACATGTCCTCTTTTAATTAAATAAAACCCACCTTATCCTATGTGTGCACATGAAAAATGAATTTCCTAATTTAAAACAAAAATAAAAAGTCCTTTTGTCTACACATTGAATGCACACTTTCCATGATGAGTGGAATCTCCTTTTGCCTCTTAATCTCTTCCACACATCTTTTTGCCTCTTAGCCATGTCCATTGATTTTTCCTCTTGAGATTTTGTGCACCAAAGTCAAAATGAGGATTTTTATCCACCCTTGTATTTTGCCTCTTCATCTCTATTATTTATTTCTCTTTAAAAGGAGGATCTCTCCTCACTCTTGAAAAAAGGATAATGTATTCTAGCACCCCTTCACAACCCTTACGACCCCTAAGATGTAGAGAGAGGGGTTATAAAGTGTCATAAGGGGTCCTAGTACACATTGATGTGGTCTAGGAGCCCTTAAGACCCCTTACAACCTCCCATGACCCTTTTCCATATATTAGTGTATGGTAAGGGGTCCTAAGGGACTTAAGGGGTCCTAGGACACATTAATGTGTTGTAGGACCCCTTAACAGCCCTTAAGACCTATAAGATATGGAGAGAGGAGTCCTAAAGGATCTGAAGGGGTCATAAAGGGTTGTAGGACATATTTATGTGTCCTTGGGTCCCCTATAACCCATTAGGATCCTTTATGACCCCTTACCATACATATTAGGGGTCCTAAAGGGTCTTAAGGGGTCATAATGTGTCCTATGACCCCTTGAGACCCATTACAACCCATTACCATTCATTAGTGTATGGTAAGGGGTCCTAGGGGGTTGCAAGGGGTCCTAGTACACATTAATGTGTCATATGACACCTTAACAACCCTTAGGACCCCTAAGATGTAGAGAGGGGTCATAAAGGGTCATAAGGGGTCCTAAGATACATAAGGGTGTTGGAAAGTTGACTCCCAAGGATTATATGACTTATTTTGTGTTGTCATTATGGAAACAAAGTCATATGAAAGTTTGACAGCAAACTATGAAGTGGAAATTGACTAAGTATAGAAGACATGACAGAATAGAGATATACAGTCAATCAGAGCACTAGCGCACGTGCATACGGCCAATTCAACCTAAGCGCCTTCAGACATAAGCTCTATGATATTTTTTTATGCTTAACCTATACACACATGGTACAGAATGTCAGTACGGACAAGTTATAGAAAGATCAAGTACACTAGCAGTTTACAATACAGAGTATGAAACTGACTTCAGTTTTTTGATTAGTGTGTAATCTTTTGTTGTGTAAAGGCTAAGAACCTATTGTAATAAGTTTTTAATCATGTATTAAACATTATTGTAAACATGCTTAAGCCAATTTGTTTGGAAGCATTGTGAATGTTGTTTTGGGCCGACTAAGGTCTTGTTTATAGTCACGTCTATTTAGGCATATATATATATATATATATATATATATATATATATATATATA
>MU224049.1:4572024-4631493 GCA_018584345.1 Thuja plicata | reverse complement strand
AAGGGGGGGGGGGGGGTGAATCAGTATAGACAAATCTTGAACTAATTCAACCACTGAACTAAATAACTGCTGCAATGCTTTCCAAATCTATAAAGAAAGTAAATGATGCAAATATAAATTAAATAGTAATAACAAGCATCCAAAAATTTATCACACATAATACTAATATTTTTACGTGGAAACCCTTGTAAGAGGGAAAAAACCATGGTGGGGATGACACCCACAAGCCCAATACTGCAGTATATGAGTTTTCCTTAATACAAGCTACATATACCCAATCTGAGGGTTCATGTAGTTAGGAGTGACCAGTAAACTGTTAGGAATACAATAAGATTATCTATGATCTACCTTGCTAGAGGATTTAAAAAATCAATGAAAAATTCACCTTGTTAAAGGATTTACAAAAAGAACTTGTTATACTTCACCCAGTTAAGAGATTTTTCTTGCTGCAACTATTAGGGAACAACAAGATTTGTAATCTGGATGTAGCACTGATTTCTTGTTAAATCCTATAAGTTCTTTGTACTTTGTAACTACTCTGTGCTCTCTCTTCTCTGATAGCAACCTCAAATTGAAATCATAAAACCCAATCACCCAAAACAACTCTTGGAGCTTCTCTTACCAATAACAACTACACTCCTTTTCAATATGAGTAGTTCCTATATTTAAAAAAATTACACCTCATTAAAATTGATCTTCAATTCTTTTTCCTGAGATAGCACCATGTGTCAATTGATAATATCGATGAAAGAAATGATTTACCTCCAAGGTAGTCAAATTTTTTTTGAATCCTCCAATGTAGCTAGTCAAATCTATCTTAAATGCTTACATCAATTTTGCAAATACCAATACATTGTATGTATAAACTTTATTACACATCATCATATCATTATAAATGATCAAATATACTTTACCAATCATTGATTTGTGTTGTACTAAATGGTTGATCAAGAACATAAGAGTTCTAACTATCTTAGTATCTGTGACACTAAAAACTCTTTCACCGCTCAACCAAATAAGTTGTGGTTGAAACCAAATTGTAATATGAACTTGTTGAAGCTATATCTGTGACCGCTGCTCAAAATTCCATTTGTACCATGAACAACACCAAAGTAATGTTTTTTTAGTCTACCAATCTTATGTCCTTAACCAAATTTCAATATACCTTCTTACTGATTGCATCTTCACTTTACCTATATTATAAGATGACTATACTCACTTGATTGACATGTACTACCTTAGTTGACATGAATGACAAGAGAATAATCAATCTCCCAACACAATACAAAATACCAAAAATACACTTTGGCATTGATGGAAAACATATACTAACTTCTTACAATCATGCAATCATCATATCAACTTATGACTCCCTATACACATACTTTGCATACATGCACATACTCTCCCATACATATACTTAATCATTCATATACTCCCCCTTTGACAACAATGACAAAGGTATAAATAATACAATATATGTATACAAAATGTTACTTACATCCTGTCAAAAATTACCTTGAAGGGAATCTTTTCTTAATTCAATGTTGTTTCCCATACCTTCTATAAGTAACCCATAGCAATGTTTTTTCTCAATCATACTAGAAGAAATCTCTGCCATGCATCTAGTGTGCTCATGTCGGGCAAGGAAAAGATAGCTTCTACCTTCTTCACATTCGGTTTCATCACCTCTACTATAGGGGATAAGGTGGATTGAAGTTCCACTACAGTGATCATTCACTTCTCTTGCTCACTTTGAATCAACTTAACCTTTTTGTTGATTTTCTTTACCTGATTAGTGTAAGTAGTGAATGATATTGAAAATGCATCAAGTTGATCACTTAAGTTTGTTGGTTGTATTTCCATTTTTGGAGCTTGCCAGTAAAAGTTTGCTGTTCTCAGTCATATTCATGCATAAATGTTGAAAATCTTGTCTACTATTGTCGAAATCCTTCTGAAAATAATGGTCTTCAAGCCCAAAAATCAGCAAAGTATGTAAATCCCTAAGTCCTAGGTTAAATTTTCATGCATATCCAAGAAAAACCCCAGTTCTTTGAAATCCCTTCTATTTTGCAGTTACTTTTTCAGAGAAGCCAAATCACTTAAGTCATGTGTCTATTTTATATTTAACATGTAATTCATGATGTCTCATTATAGCTTGGGAATATTCCATTTCCTTTCGAGACTTAGCGAATTCCTTTAGTCGTGTTGTCTCTATAAGAAAATAATATACTTTCATTTCTTATGAGATTTCACGCAAGCCATAGATGAAGATCTTGGTCCTGTGGTTGGCGGAGAGTCTCTTTGAAAAAATAGAGTTAGGGAATTCCTTTCACGACTTTGAGTTTACTCAGTTGCGTTGTCTTGAAAGCTAATCAAAGTTAAGAGATGAGTTAAAGATTGGTTTGAATTTTCATGCAGTCACATAATCACAAAGAGAAATAAGAGTTAAGTTAAAAGATCTAAGATTAAGTGATAGTTTTTGATCTAAAAGGTAATCCTGCAGTGGTCCCAAAATCTCAAAGAAAACTCTTGAGTTAAGGAATTTATCAGTGGCTTTGAGTTTACTCAGTCGCGGTGTCTCATAAAGAAACCAAGGTTAATAGAGTGAGTTAAAACCTTCAGCCATGTGATCTCTTTAAAAAACAATGGTTAAGTTCAAGGTTGGGAGATTAAGAGACTACCGTCCAATGAAAATTAGATCCCTTGGTTAGCGTAAAGTCATGAGAGAAGATTTCAGCTGGATAAAAGATAAAGAGATATCCCGACTATGGTTAGATTATAAAAGGATCTAAGGACTAGCATTAAGTCACTAAGGAAACCATGTGTTAGTAATTTCTTAAAGCGATAATGAGAATCAATGAGTCATGATGTTGCAGAAAGGATTATTGTTAAATATGAGTTCAGTAAAGTTTAAGTGAGTGTGCAGAAAGAAGATCTCAGCCGTGAAGCAGAGAAGATTTGATGGATAGCGTGTAGTCACTTTTGAAGGTCAAAAAGTCAAAGAAAGGTTTAGTGATTCAGCGATGGTAATTCAGAATGGGACACGTGGCTAAATTTTTCAAATATCTGAGTTAGTCAGGAAGTCTCAAAGTAAACCAGAGGTTAAGAAATTCCTTTTGAGATATGGAGATGGCTTTTGTGGCAAAGTATCTAAGTAAACTGAAGTTAAGTGAGAAGAAAAGAAGATTACCCACGAGCTGTTAGATTAAAAGAAGATCCACTGTAGTCACGAAGTCTCAGATAAGAAAGAGAAAGTACAAAAAGTAAATGAGATTACACACAGGCCATCCAATTGAGAAATGATCATGTGATAGTCACGTAATCTTGGAAGATGCTCAGAGTCAATGAAATATTAAAGAGACAAGGAGATTACATAGTCACGTAGTCTCTAAAAAGAACGCAAGGTTTAAGATGAGTTATAAAATCTTTAGTCACGGAGTCTCGAAAGGAATGAGAGTTAAGTGATTTTACTTAGTGATTAAGAGATAACCATTGATCAGGATGATGATTGTGTGGTGGTCGTTAAGTCTTAGTAAAGAACCAGAGTTAAGGATAACTCTCTATGACAAATAGATTACACAATCGCACAGTCGCTAAAAGGAACCATAGTAAGATCAAGGTAAGATATGAGGTTTTCTCCTGCACCATGTTATATAGTTACTAGCCAATCATAATGCAAATATTATGACAGCATGTTTAAAGAATTGCTGAGCTGTGTTAAAAGAGCCAATCAGATCAAATCTTGATGTCTTTTTGAATATAATAAGGTTTTAATAAGAAAAGTAATCATTTGAAATTGATCACCTATCAGTTTGAAATTCCAAGGCTAGAAGGCTAAATTGATGTCATAGCATGTAGAAGTAAAGACAAAAATTATTGAATTGCAAATTCATGAATTTCCAAGAGATTGGTGTATTAATAAGCATTACCGTTATTTATTTCATCTTACCAGATTCCAAGTTTTCAGAGCTGAGAATTTGCATAAGTGAGTAGCATCTTCAGAAGAATAGAGTTATTAGGATTTGTAGAGTGAACAAGAGAATTTTCAATTCAGAATTCAAAAATTTATTATCAGTGTTGAAAGGTTGTGTTTTAAAGTGATTTACAGTTGAAAGTGAGGGTTTTGAGTAGATTTGTTTCAATATCAGTAAAGGAGAGTGGTTGACCAGTTGTAATTTATACCAGACAGTATGAGTAGAGCAGTAAGTGTCACCTCTACTAGCGGGAAGAGCGGGGATGATGATGACCTCAAAGGAAAGAGGAAATTTTCAAAAGAGTTCATTTAACTTCTCCTAGGCTCCAATGAAGGAAAAAGGTAAACATTGAATACCTAGGAGATAATTATGCATATGTTAGAGATGCCAAGAAACCAGACTATTCTAGTTATCACCTGTTCAATTATTTCCATAAAGTAGTGAGGTCCCTATGCCTATATCAAACCCTTGGACAAGTGGATTGGATAAATTAGTTGTCCTTGATGTATTTTTGGATGTTTACTTGATATTAGAGTTAGCCAGTAGGTATGACACCGTTTCAAGAACCATCAAGAAGGATGATGGCACTATCTTAGTAACCCTAGATAGAGCATCATTTATGAAAGCTTTTGACATATATAACCCTTGTTCCACAGAGATAAATTTGAAAGCCCTAGCTGCTAGATATACCAAGGAGGTTGATATTGTAGAAAATTTGATTCAGGCCCATACGCCAAAGGGAACTAGGAATTACATTGCACCTATCCCAAGTGATCCTTGACCATAATTTTATAAAGACCTAGCTTTTTACATAAAATAAATCTCATATGCCCTATGGAGAGTCTTAGGTGTAGATAGTGGAAGGGAGAGAGTACCATCAGACATACTGATGATAATTATTGACTTATAGAGTCCTTATGTAAGTACTGATTATGATTACATCTAGTATGTAATCGACAAGATGTACCAAGGATTTGTTGACATCAGAGTATAGTAGTAGATACTCCATACACATCCCACCACCCTAGGATTAGCCACCTCATAATGAGGAAAATATAGTTGACTTGATAGAAGGACATGAGGCTGAGGTAGATGTAGAGCCTCCACAAAAGAAGAAAAGGGTGGAAGTAGGGGAGCCTTTTGTTGCAAAATGACAGAAGAAGAAAAAGGATAAAATTAGTGCCCCATTCACAGGGACTAGTGCCTAGGACCACCAACTAAGAAAGGTCATCCAGAACACATTCAGACAAAGGTGCCAGCTAACACAAGAATTCAAAGATTTGATTTGGATATATTCCTATTTTTTCTTTCCACTGCTTGGTCTCTTCTTGTCTTTTGTCATCTTCTAAGTTTTTAGGGTTAGGTCTTAAACCATCCAAAGCTTGTTGCATCCTAACCTTGAAGGATTCCAAGATGGTTTTAGACTATAATAGAACTTTTGTATCATTTTGTAAATGGATGAAATATATTGGAATATGATGAGATACAAATTGCAAGCCAGACTACTCTATTGTCTGAGTTTTTGTGCATATTGTCTTTTCAATTCATTTGAAACAATGATCAAATTAATAAAATATAGTGAATTTTCTATCTTATATATCGTGTTTGTCTCTTTATATTTATGTTTTAGCTCTTGTATGCTTAAATTGTAAGGCAATTTAGATATACTAGTTACAAGGTAATTGTGCAGTTGCTTTTGAGTTCTTTCAAGGAGAGAATAAGTGTTATAGGTGATTACAGAGAGCTAAGCATTAGTATTAGGATCTGATAATAGGGTTATTGGAGTGAAAGGTAGTCTGTAAGGCATTCTACTCAAATTCGATGTATTTAAATTTAATCAGTTGTTGTGGATTTACATTTGATATAGACTCTTTACCCAAGGATTAGGAACTAGTTAGGGTTTGGAAAATCAGTTAAATCATCATCCAATATTAAAAAAACAATTAAACATTTTACATTTCAATCACAAATACATAGAAGTTTAAGTAATTATATCAGAATATGCAATTCAGTTTGCTGATTCATTCAAGAGAGAATCAATAGGTTAACCCTCCTAAGTTCAGAGAACTATAAAAGGAAGAAGGATGAGAATCCTTATCACATTTTTGTTTGCTATTGTTAAGATAATGGTTTGGCTTACTAAGCTCTGTATTAGATTAATTACAGTCATTTTCATAGTTTTCTATCTATTGATACATTAAAAGGCAATTAGCAATCTAGTAAAAGACCTAATCCACTGTAATAGATACTGCAAGTCAGTAATCATGCAAAGGTAATACCTACCTGAGTTTGTGGAGCTCAAAAAAGAAGGAGGATCTTATGTAATCCACATCAGTTAAGCTTTCTCTTTAAGAAAGTTAAGTTGGAAATATAAAGAGTGAGCATTCACATTGTTTTAAGTTCTTGCAAGAAAAATCCCTAACAAATTGGCGACTCCATTGGGGACAAAAGTGAAATATTGAAAAGAACCTTTTAAGGAATCTATGGTGTTTTAAAAGTTAAAACAAAACTATAATTGAGTTTACCTATCTAGGTCATTCTTATAGTATTCATATTTCCCAAACTTGTGTTGGATGACGACTCAAAGAAAATCTCTATAATTAGTGCTAAAGTGAATTTTAAATATTTATAGACATCTTATCAATATGAATACTAAGTCAAGAATGGGAGATAATCCTGAAGTTGAGTTGGATAGTGGAATCCCAACTACTTAGAGAACTAAGACATCTTGGAGAGAAGAAGAATCAGGAAAATATTAATGACTCTTCTCCAAGAAATGAAGAGAACAACACTAGAAGGAAAGATACAAATCAATCTAGTCATGAGGGGAACACCTCAGAGTATGAAGAAGCCCCTGACCTTGGATAAGAAACATATGCAATTACCACTACTTCTAGTGAGAGAGAAGGAAGTGACACTATTATCTTAGATTCTGAAGTTCCTTCTGATGAGCTTGTTGAAGAGGAAAGAATCCTCATGAGGCAGTTAGCCCTTATTCAACAAAAGAAAAGAGAAACAGATCTTAAAAAGAAAAAAACATGATAAAAAAGATGTTGATAAGTTTAGAAGAAGATATTTAAGGCATCAAGATGAAAAAAATGTTGAGAGGTCTCGTAGAGACCAAGAGACTCCAAAAACCCAAATAGGTTTAGGTCCTCGATCCTATTGGGACAAAGGAAAAAATAAAGTTGCTGAAAAAGAAATTGAGGAACCAAAAACTCATAAAATCATGACTGGACAAATGTCTAAGCTAGACATTGACCTAGAAAGATCAAGAAGGGAGAAAGAAATCATGACAAAGATGCTAGAAAAGGAAGAAGCTGAAGCTACTACCTTGGAGATGAAGAAAATGATTTACTTTTTGCAATCTTGTAAATATTCTTATAGTGGTGGTGAAAATACTACATCTTCAAAAGACAAGAATGCTTCTTTCTAGGAGGATGACAAAGTTCAAAGGAGGCCATTACATCTAGAAAGGTACAAACAATTCACTTTTGTTGGCATTCTTGGTTATCCTAATGTAGTGCCTAATGATATTGGATAAAAACTCCCTAAGTTCTCAGGAAACAATGTGATTTCTTGTGAAGTTCATTTGAGGAAACTTATAGATATCATAGATGACTTAAATATTAATCATGAAGATGTCCTATTGAAGCTATTTGTTCAATCCCCAGTAGAAGATTCTAGGGAACAGTTTAGAGGATTGTCTAATGGTCCTGTAGCATCCATGGAAGAATTGATAGATTTGTTAAAAGACCAGTATGGTGACAAAACCAATGAAGGGTTCTTGCTAAATGAACTCAATAACATAAAGAAGAATTTCAATGAAGAGGTTACTGAATTCAACACAAGATTTCAGATAGCCATGCACAAGCTCTTTCAAAAGATCAAACTAGATGAAAAGGTATGTTTGGCTACATACCTAAATGATTTTGATTAAAAAATGGGTTACGCTCTTAGAAATAAAAACTCTAGAAGTCTCACAAATTCATATAAAATAGCAGTAAACATAGAGATGAACAAAAGGGTATCAGGGAAAATAGGTAGAAGATATGATGCTAGTTTTAGTAGGAGCAAAGAACCTAAATATAAAGAGTACAAGGCTCCAAAAAATAACAAACCATCCTATAACAATAACTATAACCCACAAAATAGGATGCAGAATCATCCCTATGGTACCCAGTTCAAGAATGGAAAATCTATTTCTCCACCAAGAAAAGAAAAGCCAGAAAATAGGAGCCCTAACCCTCTACATAAAAATGCTGTGAATATGTGCAGTGACACTTACTCATGTGAGGCTTGTCAAGCCCCACATAACCCTTATTTTTGTGTTGTAGCTATGGATATAAGTGCTAATGAAGAGAAATAATTAAAATAAGATGAGTTATTTGATCACAATAGATGTGATATGACTAATTCCTATGCATACTCTCATATAGATTCTATAGAAGAAGTTGATAACCATGAAATGTATGGTTCACAAGGAAGAATGAAGGTATATCACCGACAAGTCCTATCTGGTAGTGATGAAGCGGAGGTTGATGATATAAGATGCTATGCACAAAATAGTCAAGGATCTACCACCATAAGAAAACCCTCTGATGAAGAAAAGGATAGAATCACTGTTGATCTAGTGAACAAAGCGAGAAATAATTACCACCTGAGAAACAAAGTTGTGGGTAATGTAGGTAGTCAGCCAGCAGGCATCTTCATCAAAGAAAATAAGATAGATGCCAAGTATATACCAAAAAGAGATAGACCTGGGGAAAATGTAAATAAACCTAAGGTCAAAATTGTAAAAAAAGCTAGTGATCCAAAATATGTACATGAAGGAAAAACTAAACTGCCAGAAGCAAGTGCTTCCTCTTCCAAAGTTGAAAATAAGAAATCCAAGAAGGAAGAGTCCACTCTGAACATTCAAATAGAGGAAAATAATATCATTATAGTAAAACCAAAACCCTCTGATGTGAAATATACTCTAGTTGATATGGGCCAGTGTCTATCTCAGATGACTGTCAAAGTTCCATTCCTAGAAATGATGAGGATAAAAGAACACAAAGAAGTAAAAAGGAGAATTTCAGAGTAAAAAAGAGTTCTCATCAATGTAAGACTGTTGATCCTATAGTGAAGGAATTGATTACACAGAATGATGGTTTATGGAAAATGTATTTTGATGGATCCTATTCTAAAGAAGGATCAGGAGCTGGAGTCTTGGTTATCTCTCCATCAGGTACAACATTTAAATATTATTTCCTATTATATTTCCAATGTACAAACAATAAAACAAAATATGAAGTTTTGTTTTTAGGGCTAGATGTTGCTGCTAAACATGGTATAAAATGTATAAAAGCTTATGGTGACTTAGATTTAGTAGTAGCCCAAGTTAGGTCCAAATATGCTGTGAAAAATGATAGATTGAAAATGTATAAGCATGCTATTTGGGGCTAAATTGAATCTTTTGATGCCTTCAATATAAATTGGATAGAAAGGTCTAAAAATATTATGGCAGATTTCTTAGATAATCTTTCTTTGAAAACTGATGACTTGACCTTGAATGGGGTATCAATAGTTTAGGTTAAGAAAAGACTAATTGTCCTTGACAATATTTACTATTGGAAAGTATTTGAAGATGACCAAGACATCCTTATATTTATCCAATGCCTAGACCATTATGAAGACCAATGCATAGATTGCAATTCTTTACTTGAGGTCATTGATGGTAGGGACTGTGTTTTGGGGGATGAGGTTGTCCAACTAAGTTCTAATTAGATTCCTAAGGAATTGGTAGAAATAGAAGCATTGTTCAGTGATCAGAGTGAAAATTCATCAAGAATAAGCAATGCTAAATTTGAGGATTTGGAGGAGATAAATTTAGGATCAGAGACCACTCCTCAGATAGTTTATATTGGAAAAGGATTGGATTCCCATGTCAGAAAAAATCTGATAAATTATTAAGAAAACATAAACATGTATTTTCATGGTCTTATGAAGATTTAAAAGCTTATAGGGAAGATCTTTGCCAGCATGAAATCCCACTTAAATAAGATGTAAAACCATTCAGAAAAAAATAGAGACCCATTAATCCATTGTTGGCTCCCAAGATGCAACATGAGTTGATGAAACGAATGTCTGACCCAATGCAAGACAGGATTATGCAATTAGCAGAGCTTGGTGAAGTCAGAAGAGAAGGTGAGAAAGAGAACATAAAATTGCAATAGAAAATGAAGTATCTTTTTGATAAGAGAGTAGGTAGCAGAAAGTTTTAGCTTGGTGATTTAGTACTCCATTGGAATGTGAGGGATGAAGAAAAGGGGAAGCACAAGAAGTCTAAATCTTTATGGCTTGGTCCCTTTGTTATTTATCAGAGCTTTGTAAAAGATTCTTATCTTTTGAAAAGCATGGATGAGGAAGAATTTGAATTGCCAGTGCATGGACAATTTTTGAAACCTTTCTTCAGTTGAGAATAAAATTTTCAAGCACAGTAAATTTTGTATCATATGTATATAGGTGTGTTTCTTTCTGTTGTATGTTTCCTTTCTATAGTAGGTTAGTGAGTGTAGTCTACATGGTCTGCAACCAGAGATCTATGATTCTTGCATTAAACTTGCATTTAAGAATCCATAGATAGAGCCACTATTGGTTGTATTTCCAGTTTTGGAGCTTTCTAGTATAATTTTTAAGTTCTTAGTCATATTCATGCATAAATGTTGAAAATCTTGTCTAGTGTTGTCAAAATCCTTCTGCAAATAATGGTCTTCAAGCCTAAAAATCAGCAAATAATGTAAAACCCTAAGTCCTAGGTTAAATTTTCATGCATATCCAAGAAAAACCCTAGTTCTTTGAAATCCCTTCTATTTTGTAGTTACTTTTTTAGAGAAGCCAAATCACTTAACTCATGTGTCTATTTTATATTTAATATGTAAGTCACGATCTCTCGTTATAGCTTGGGAATATTCCATGTCCTTTTGAGACTTAGCAAATTCATTTAGTCGTGTTGTCTCTATAAGAAAATAATATGATTTCATTCTTTATGAGATTTCATGTGAGCCGTAGATGAAGATCTTGATCCTGTGGTTGGCGGAGAGTCTCTTTGAAAAACTAGAGTTAGGGAATTCCTTTGGCGACTTTGAGTTTACCTAGTCACATTGTCTCAAAAGCTAATTAGAGTTACAAGCTAAGTTAAAGATTGTTTTGAAGTTTCATGCAGTCGTGTAATTGTGAAGAGAAGTAAGAGTTAAGTTAAAAGATCTGATATTAAGTGATAACTGTTGATCTAAAAGGTAATCCTGCGGTGGTCGCGAAGTCTCAAAAAAACTTGAGTTAATGAATTTATCAGGGACTTTGAGTTTACTCAGTCATGGTGTCTCGCAAAGAAACCAAGGTTAACAGTGTGAGTTAAAACCTTCAGTCAGGTAATCTCTTGAAAAATAAATGGTTAAGTTCAAGGTTGGGAGATTAAGTGACTACCGTCCAATGAAAAATAGATCCTATGGCCAGTGTGAAGTCGCGAGAGAAGATTTGAGATGGATAAAAGATAAAGAGATATCCCGACTACCATTAGATTATAAAAGGATCTAATGTCTGGCGTTAAATCGCAAAGGAAACCATGAGTTAGTAATTTCTTAAAGCGATAATGAGATTTAATGAGTTGTGATGTCACGAAAAGGACTATGGTTAAAGATGAGTTCAGTAAAGTTTGAGTGAGTTTGCAGCATGAAGATCTTAGCCTTGAAGCAAAGAAGATCTAATGGATAGCGTGTAGTCACTTTTGAAGGTCAAAAAGTCAAAGAAAGGTTTAGTGATTCAGCGATGGTGATTCAGAATGGGACACATGGATAAATTTTTCAAAGATTTGAGTTAGTCGAGAAGTCTTGAAGTAAACTAGAGGTTAAGAAATTCCCTTTGAGACATAGAGACAACTTAAGTCGCGAAGTCTCTAAGTAAACTGAAGTTAAGTGAGAAGAAAAGAAGATTACCCACAATCTATTAGATTAAAAGAAGATCCATTATAGTTGTGAAGTCTTAGATAAGAAAGACAAAGTACAAAAAGTAAAGGAGATTACACGCGGGCTATTTGATTAAGAAATGATCCTGTGATAGTCGTGTAATCTCTAAAGAAACTCAGAGTCAATGAAATTTTAAAGAGACAAGGAGATTACACAGTCACGTAGTCTCTAAAAAGAAACCAAGGCTTAAGATGAGTTATAAAAGCTTTAGTCATGGATTCTCAAAAGGAATGAGAGTTAAGCGATGTCAATCAGTGATTAAGAGATAACCGTTGATCAGAAAGATTATCGTGTGGTGGTCGTTAAGTCTCAGCAAAGAACCAGAGTTAAGGATAACTCTCGATGAAAAAGAGATTACATAGTCACTCAGTTTCTAAAAGGAACTTGAGTAAGATCAAGGTAAGATATGAGGTTTTCTCCTTCGCTATGTTATACAGTTACTAGCCAATCAAAATGCTGAGATTATAACAACATGTTTAAAGAATTACTGAGTTGTGTTAAAAGAGCCAATCATATCAAATCTTGATGTCTTTTCGAATAAAATAAGGTTTTAATAAGAAAAGTAATCATTCAAAATTGATCACCTGTCAGTTTGAAATGCCACGGATAGAAGAAGGAATTGATGTCACAACACGTAGAAGTAAAGTCAGAAATGACTGAATTGTGAATTCATGAATTTTGAAGAGATTGGTGTATTAATAAGCATTACTGTTATTAATTTCATCTTACCATTTTGCAATTTTTGAGAGCTCAGAATTTGCATAAGTGAGAACCATCTTCAGAAGAATAGAGTTATCAGGATTTGCAAAGTGAACAAGAGAATTTTCAATTTAGAATTCAAAAAGTGATTATTAGTGTTGAAAGGTTTAGTTTTAAAGTAATTTACAGTTGAAGGTGAGGGTTTTGAGTAGATTTGTTTCAATATAGGTAAAGGAGAGTGGTTGATCAGTTGTAATTTATACCAGATAGTATGAGTAGAGTAGTAAGCATCACCTCTACCAATGGGAAGAGTGGGGATGATGATGACCTAAAAGGAAACATGAAATTTTTAGAAAAGTTCATTCAACTACTCCCAGGCTCAAATCAAGGAAAAAAGGTAAATGATGAATATGTAGGAGATAATTATGCATATGTTAGGGATGCCAAGACACCAGACTATTCTAGTTATCACCTATTCAATTATTTCCATAAAAATAGTGAGGGCCCTATGCCCATATCAAACCCTTGGACAAGTGGATTGACTAAATTTGTTGTTCCTAATGTGTTTGTGGATGTTAACTTGATATTAGAGTTAGCCATTAGGTATGACACTGTTTCAAGAACCATCAAGAAGGATGATGGCACTGTCTTAGTAACCATGGATAGAGCATCATTTATGAAATATTTTGACATATATAACCCTTGTTCCACAGAGATAAATTTGAAACCCCTAGCTGCTAGATATACCAAGGAGGTCAGTATTATAGCAAAGTTGATTCAGGCCCATACGCCAAATGGAACTAGGAATTACATTTCACCTATCCCAAGTGATTCTTCATCATATATTTTTACATTAAATACATCTCATATGCCCTATGTAGAGTCTTAGGTGTAGATAATGGAAGGGAGCTAGTATCACCAGACATGCTGATGATAATTCTAGACTTACAGAGTTCTTATGTAAGTACTAATTATGATTTCATCTAGTATGTAATCGACAAGATGCACCAAGGATTTTTTGACATCCACAGCAAGGTAGGAAGCCCTAAGTTCCTGCAATATTCATTGCTTATGCATCTAACCATGTTCTACAACTTCAACATCATGGACCAGTCAAATTTGCATCTTAGAAGGTTTTATCATAGAAAGATCAACCCTGTAGAACTATGGTTAAGGGTGTGGAATTAAACTTCTAGGGAAAATGAATTTTGTGCATTTGAGAATTGGGTAGTCTACCCATTTTTGAGAAATCTAGGAGTGAGTATGACCAGACTTCCAGTAAAGGTGTTACAATTATTGAGACCCTGCAAATTTGTAGACAAGCGGAATGGAGACCATAACTGGGGTGACTTCTACTGTCATAAAAATTTCACATTGATTAGAGTATATGGCTTTCCTCAGCCACCACACATCATTCCTTACAGAGTGCCACACAAAATTGCAATCATGGAGTTTCTGTGGCAACTCATGCTGACAGATAGGGAGCATTTGGCCTCACACAGAAAATGAACTTTTACACCAAGGTAGTTCATTGCCTCTGATTTCACAATAGGAAAGAGGGCATATGACCCTATAAATGGATGGTTGAGGCACTACAGGATGAATGTTTCCCTATATAGATATATTGATACAGAGGGATTTATAGAAAGTGCTAAAAAACTTTTAACAGCTACCATTCCAATTACTAAAAGGCATCAGCCCTGTGAGGAAGAGGATTTGATTAGAAACATCCTTGAAGAGGATGTAATTTCAGCAAGATTAACAAAATATCATGATTTGATGGATTTGGAGCAGTATCTAAAGAAGAAAGGGATCCCATTTGGTGGATATTTCCTAGGTATGCCCTATTTGAAAATATTAGAGAAGATGATTGAGTCACATGGCATACTCAGTAATCATATTGAAGAACAAATTGAAGATAAGGACATAGGTCCAACCAAGCAATAATCATTAGAGTACAAAATTAGCTATTCCATACATAGCCCACCACCCCAGGATCAACCACCTCATAATGAAGAAAATATAATTGACTTGACAGAAGGACATGAGACTGAGGTAGATGTAGAGCCTCCATAAAGAAGCAAAGGGTGGAAGTAGGGGAGCCTTATGTTGAAAAAACACAAAAGAAGAAAAAGGATAAAATTAGTACCCTATTCAAAGGGACTAGTTCCTATGACCACCAACTAAGAAAGGTCATTAGAGAGGGAAAGAAAAAGAGGGAGGACACTGATGACAATGTGGAAATTCCTCTTAAATTGTGCCAAGATGAAAGGGAACTACAACAAGAGGAGTTCCTAAAAGATGATGAATTTATCAAGACTAAGGAATTCAAAGACTTCCTCATATGGGCTAAAAAAGAGCAAGTTAGAGCACAATTGAAGTCACAAGTGGGAAAATCCATAACAAGTGAAGCTTTATAGGCCCTCCAAGCATATGAACCAAAGTCTAAGAATATGAATCCTGATGAGGCCAGACAAGTTGTGAAATCAAGTGGTATGCTTTTAGTGGAAGGATGGGACCTAGCTTTAGCCTTCATTATTGATCAAATCAGAAGGAAACCAGATGTCAAGATCTCAATAGAGACACAAATAGGAGAGATGATCAAAGGGTGTGGTTATGATTCCAAATTTCAAACCTTGGAAATGTGGTCTCTGGCTCCTAAAAATCAGAAGCCCTCACTAATCAATCTCCAAGAGAAGATGGAGGGAGACAAGATAATATGGCCTATTCACAACATAGGAGACCTAGAGATTTCTCAGGCCCTGACCCATTTTGTTCACCTAAATGAGGCAAAGGAAGTAAAAATTTCTAATAGATACTAGAAATTATTTGATGAAAAAAGACTTATTGCCAAAGACAGAGAACTAGGTCTAATGAAGATAAATGCCATGGAAAAAATAATTGTAGATTTAACTCAAAAGCTGCAAGAAATGCCTAAAGTTGTTCCTACTTCACCTAAGTAGGGTACATATGCTGAAATCCAGACTGAGGATATAGGGTATGCTGCATCAAAAATAGAGTAGGTAATTAAGGAGCATAATGAAGTTATTTTAGGAGCCCTAGTGCAAATTTTACAACATAGGGTAGATATTTTAAAGGATAAAATTGATGTAGTGTATAGTGCCTATGGAAAATTGCCTGGATTGAAATAAGAAGTGAACAATTATGTGTTAATTTTGAACACCTACTTTGGAACATGGTCAGTAAGGATTGGGTTATTTGAGAGGTTGGAATCATTGCAACTACTAAGAGAAGATTTTTCAGAGATTGTCACCCAAGTTGGAGATGAGATAGAACAGATTGGGGTGACCTTGTCCTTTTTCAAAGGCAAGGAAAATCAAATAGAGGATAGGTTGAATATGTTTGGGCCTGACTATAATCAATTTGTGCTTTCAATCAGGTCAGAGGACAATCAGATCAATCCATTAGGAGTACGAAGAACAAAGTTTGATACTTTATAACCTAATAAATAGGTATATATTTGTGATAATGGAAAATTAGATATGGAAAGATACAATAAGATTTTAGATGAGGAATTTAAGGCCAAAAAAAATTTCAATAAGTTTATAATAGATGTCAAGAGAATTACAAATGCTAGATGGGAGAGGCAGAAGGCACAACTTGAAAGCATTAAAAGCGTTAATTGGTCTACAAAGGATGATGTCATAGCATGGGATGTTCTTACAAAGCCCAAGAAAAAGAAGCTTGCTACCTGACACCTGATCTTTGAGCATAGGGAGGTTAGTCATCTAAAAGATAAGTGTATGTTAGCATGTAATGGTGGTCACTTAATATCGCTACAACTATTGGAGGCTATCCAAAACATATTCAGACAAAGGTGCCAACTAACAGAAGATTTCAAAGATTTGATTTGGATATATTCCTATTTTGTCATTCTACCACTTGGTCTCTTCTTGTCTTTTGTCCTCTTCTATGTTTTTAGGGTTAGGTCTTAGACCATCCAAATCTTCTTGCATCCTTAAGTTTGAAGGATTCCAAGATGGTTTTAGACTATATATAGATCTTTTGTATCATTTTGTAAATGGATGGAATATATTGGAATATGATGAGATAAGAATTGCAAGCCATACTACTCTATTGTCTAAGTTTTTGTGCATATTGTCTTTTGAATGTATTTGAAATAGTGATCAAATTAATAAAATACAGTGCAATTTCTATCCTTATCTCGTGTTTGTCTCTTTATATTTATGTTTTAGCTCTTATATGCTTAAATTGTAAGGCAATTTAGATATACCAATTACAAGGTAATTGTGCAGTTTCTTGTGAGTTCTTTCAAGGAGAGAATAAGTCTTGCCGGTGATTCCAGAGAGCTAAGCATTAGTATTAGGATCTAATAACAGGGCTATTAGAGTGAAAGGTAGTCTGTAAGGCATTCTACTCAAATTGGATGTATTTACATTAATCAGTTGTTGTGGATTTACATTTGATATAGACTCTTTGCCCAAGGATTAGGCACTAGTTAGGGTTTGGAAAATAAATTAAATCATCATCCAATATTAAAAAAAATTAAACATTTTACATTTCCATCATAAATACATAGAATTTTAAGTAATTGTATCATAATATACAATTCAGTTTGCTGATTCCTTCAAGAGAGAATAAATAGGTTAACCCTCCTAAGTTCATAGAACTATAAAAGGAAGAAGGATGAGAATTCTTATCACATTACTGTTTGCTATAGTTAAGATAATGGTTTGGCTTATTAAGCTTTGTATTAGATTAATTATAGTCATTTGCATAGTTTTCTATCTATTGATATAGTAAAAGGAAATTAACAATCTAGTAAAAGACCCAATCCACTGTAATAGATACTGCAAGTCAGTATTCATTCAAAGGTAATACCTGCCTGAGTTTGTGGAGCTCAAAAAAGAAGGAGGATCTTATCCAATCCTCATCAATTAGGATTTCTCTTGTAGAGAGTTAAGTTGGAAATATAAAGAGTGAGCATTCACATTGTTTTAAGTTCTTGCAAGGAAAATCCCTAAAAAAGTTCTTTGATTCCTTCTATGCTTCAGCTCCACTTTCTTCCAAATCTTGAACAAAATTGGAATACCTTGATACTTTGACAACTAATTGACTGACCTTAGTCAATGTACTCTTAATTTCCTCTATCAAATCTAACAATTTGATCCTATTTGTAGTAATCTTTTTCATCATATTTCCTATCATCTTCTTCTCTAAGTTCTCCTATGCGTTCTTCACTACAGGTTGTTGGGATAATGGAGAGGTGTGTACTAAGAGGGGAGGGGTGAATTAGTACCCTTAAAAACTTTTAATCAAATATTTATAACCACTAGTTTTGTAATAACTGACTTCGTAGATTGCATACACCAAACATATAATATCACTGCTAAAATTAAAATGCATGTAAAGTAAACAATACACATACATGAAATTAAGTACTCATAACACTAGTATTTTGGTATCACAGAAAACCCCTGTTAGAAGGTAAAAATTGTGGTGGGGATGAGACCCACAAAACTTCACTACTAGAGAAATAAAGTAGCCTATTAAAGCTTACAAAGAATGATCACTTCTGATGATCTTACCTTGTTAGGAGTAACAATGATATCGATTAGATCTACCTTGTGAGAGGATTTAGCAACACAAAGTATGCATGCACTCAGTTAAGAGATTTACAAAAAGATGGTTAAGTGTACTCTGTTAAGAAATTTAGTGGTCTATTACAATTGTTAGAGAGTAACATAAATTTGATCTCAAACATATACAATCTCAATGTTGCTGATATCGATACATTAGGTACATACAAAACATATCACCTCAATGTGAATGATAATACCTTCTGCTATGTTTTTCTTGGTAGCCTTGGCTCTATTCTAAAAACTGATTACTATAATGTAGTCTCTATCCTTAAAACCATTGTCTAATCTCTGTTGTCTGTAGTATGGCAGCTAATTGATCATTTACTTATCAACATACATTTCAAAATGACATCTATACATTTATATATATCAAACTCTATGACCTAATTAGGCTTGAGAATTACATCCCTAACCTAAGATCAACTGTGTACATAATTTACCTTGATCATCTAAACATAGGAGATATAAAAAAATTAATGTTGTAAATCCATAATTAATGTTCTCCTCAGTCGTGTAAACGATTATCTAGGTCAGAAATTTTTTTTTACATAGAATGATGTGCCATAAAAAACTTTTAGGTGGCTCCTGGTCAACTTGGTTAATGTTGTCTCTTGGTGCTTGGTGTATTTTGTGTATCTTGGTTATACTGTTATTTGGTTATAAAGTGTAGCTCAGTGTAGACTATTGCTCAGTAAAGTCTATCTATTTAGTTATCACTACACTTGGTTAACTCTAGGCATGATCAATTCTCTTGGTTAACTCTACACTTCAGTGATTATACTGACTATCTTGTTTGTGACCCTGTTACTGACTATCCATTTTGTGAGCTTGAATACTAATGACAACTTCAATGCTGAATTGGAGTAACATTCTCCCCCTTTGGCATTAGTATCAAAAAATTATTACTGTATATAATACTATACATAGTGACTCCCCCTTTATACATGCTCAGTATATGTTATGAACTCCTCTTGATTATAGTATCCCCCTTTACTATACTTATATACATATGTTTCCCCCTTTTTTGAAAATAATGAAAAATGGAATATAACTGGTAGTTTGTCAAAAATATTAGGATGAGCATTCTTCAAATTTTCTAGTATCTTCTCCCACTTCTCTTTTAAATGATCTAGGGTTAATAGCTCTAAGTTGAGCTTAGCATGCATATCATATATGCTATCTATCACTGACAATTCTGGGGTGGCAATCAAATTATTTTCTAATGTCACATATTTTTGCATCATATCCAAATGCGGTAGTAACATTGCCTGTAGCTCAGTTACTTGTTCTTTGATTTTCTTCTCTTCTTTCTTCAAGTATAGTATGAACCGCTGGCTTTAGAGTACTTTGTTATAATGCGTCTGGAATGCATGTTTCTCGGTTGATAGACTATTTGCACTATCTTTTAGATCTTGATCGATCTTCTTTATCTTTTCACTAATCTCGATAGTGAAGTGATTTAATGTGCATAACTACTCTAGAATTGTAATGGCTTTAGATTTAACAGTTTCTAAACCACTTACAAATTTAGACATAGTTACCTTACTTACTGCCACTGCCTGGCTGATCTTCTCAGTAACTTTGTATTGTATCTTCTTCTCTCCTTTCTCTTCCAATTTTTGATCGACATCAATGTCAGGTTTGTTAATTGCCTCAGTGAGTAGTGCAAGTTGATCAATCATGGGGGTTGATTCATTGATTATCAAGTCAGGAACAACTTGCTCTAGAATCTCGTTGGTAGCTTCTAATACTTGTGCATTCTTATGTTCTTGCCTTAATTTATCCCATGATACTTTCCAAGTGCATAATTCACCATATTTCTTCAATGTTTCTAGATCAAGTTTCCTTGGATCCCATGCTAGAATATCTATGATTTCATCTAAAGTAACTGCGTCCTTGTTTCCTTTATTCTTCTTTTTCTTTCCTTGAACACTAGATGAAGGAGATAAAGTTAATGCCAATTGAGCCTTTTTCTTAGTTTTAGGCTTTTCTTTCTCGATACTCAGTGTGATGACTTGCTGAGGTGCCTCGGTAACTGACCATGTGTTGGGAGTAGAAGTATTTACCATATTGTCTGTATTACCTTCACCTTTCTCTTCTGCATCATTGGTATCTTTTGGTGCATCACCTTGTGTTGTTCCAAAAATATGCCCGATCTGTGTACCTTGCTGATCACCCTTGTCTTTATTTGTATCTGTAACTTGCTTGTGTGTATTCTTTTGTGTTTCACTTTTTATTTCAATAACTTGTACTAAAATAGGTAACTGGCCTGGTACATTTACTCAGGCGACCTTAGTTGTGTCTTGTTCATCCAGGGTCTCGATTGCTCTGACTATCTCATCTTCTTTAGCTTTATCATTAGGATCATCTTCAATTATGTCATTTATTGTGATCTCTGGGTGACTCATATTAGTCAATAATTGAGTAATTCCATCCAATACATTGTCAACATCTGCATCATCAACATCTATTGGTTCTATGCTCGATCGATCTCCCTTGGTATTGATTGTGGATGTAATGTCTATTTCTTCCTCAGTTTCCTTGATTTCCTCAGGTGGGTTCAACATTTTATTCCATAATTGGGTGTTCTCAATATCCACTTCCTTCAATTTTCCTTGTACGATGTTCAATGCTCATGCCTTCTTAGGAAATTTCTTGGCATATTGCTGCATGATATTATTTATCTGTTCTACTATACAATAAACTATGTTTCTTTCTTGTTCAAATTTATTTTCATCATTCAAGACTTCAACCATTCTAACCATTTATGTATCTTGACCGATATGTAGTGATTTCACTTATTCAGTAAGTTGTTGATTTCTCCCAGATAGCTTTGATATGACTCCTTCAGATGCATCAGATGTGCTACCAGATTCAGATCCATATGTGTCAAATGGGTCATGAATATATTCTTCATGATAATCAGTCTCATGAAAATGAAGTGCCATGTCCTTTCTCTTAATCAAAATCTCCTTGATTTTTTCTTTGGCTTCCTTGTACAGTTTGACATAGATCTGCAGATGTAACTTAAGATTTTCAATAGTTTTATCAAGTGTTTACCTTTCCATTGTAAGAATGTTTTCTCTTCAGTGATTAAAATTTCAAAACAAGAGAACTAACTATGATCCCAATTGTTGGGATAATGGAGAGGTGTGTACTGAGAAGGGAGGGGTGAGTCAGTACCCTTAAAAATTTTTAATCAAATCTTTGTAACCACTAGTTCTGTAATAATTGACTGAGTAGATTGCATACACCAAACATATAGTATCACTACTAAAATGTAAATGCATGTAAATAAAAAAATACACATACATGAAATTAAGTACTCATGACACTGGTATTTTGATATCACAGAAAATCCCTGTTAGAAGGTAAAAATTGCGGTGGGGATGAGACCCACAAAACTTCACTACTATAGAAATAAAGTAGTCTGTTAAAGCTTATAAAGAATGGCCACTTCTGATGATCTTACCTTGTTAGGAGTAACAATGAGATTGATTAGCTCTACCTTGATTTAGCAACAAAAAGTATGTGTGCACTCAGTTAAGAGATTTACAAAAAGACGGTTAATTCTACTTCGTTAAGAGATTTAGTGGTCTATTACAATTGTTAGAGAGTAACAAAAATTTGATCTGAAACATATAAAATCTCAATTATTTGATACAAATCCATTAGGTACATATAAAACATATCACCTCAATGTGAATGATAATACCTTCTACTCTGTTCTGCTTGGTAACCTTGCCTCTGTTCTAAAAACTGATTATTGCAATGTAGTCTCTATCCTTAAAACCTTTGTCTGATCTCTAATGTCTATAGTATGGTAGCTACTTGATCTTTACTTGATCAATATACATTTAAAAATGACATCTATACATTTATATATATCAATCTCTATGACATAATTAGGGATTAACAATTACATCCCTAACCTAAGATTAATGGTGTACATAATTTACCTTGATCATCTAAACATTGGAGATATAAACAATTAATGCTGTAAATCCATAATTAATGTTCTCCTTGATCGTGTAAACCATTATCTAGGTCAAAAAAAAGTTGTTACATATAATGATGTGCCATAAGAAACTTTTAGGTGGCCTCTAGTCAACTCTGTTAATGCTGTCTCTTGGTACTTGGTGTAGTCTATGTTTCTTGGTTATACTGTTGTTTGATTATATTGTGTAAGTTGGTGTAGACTACTGCTCGGTAAAGTCTATTTATTTGGTTATCACTACACTTGGTTAACTCTGGGCATGATCAGTGCTCTTATTTAACTCTGCACTTCAGTGATTATACCGACTGTCTTGTTTGTGACTTTGTTACCGACTATCCATTTTGTGAGCTTGAATACTAATGACAACTTCAATGCTCAATTGGAGTAACACAGGTGACTACAAATCTAGACCTTGATGTAGAATAAAATTCACAAGATTTTCCATCTGATTAATAGGTGTGTCATCTTCATCATATGTAATATTAGGAAATAACTCAGATAGGTTGTCTTTAGCTTGCCTTAATACACGTGTCTTCTTCTTCTTTGATCTCACCCTTTTTCTCACAGCCTAAATCTTTAATTGTTTTGAAAGTTTCATCAATTCCTTGAATTTTAGTTTGGATATATCTACCATTGTGATCGGTAATTATTATTCATTAACCTCAGCTTCTTCATCTTCTGAAATAGTCACGAGTTTATGTCTCTTATTTGCACTTAGTACTACAAGAATTAATTTATTTGTAGTCTCAGGTTTTGCTTCAATTGTTTTCAGAGTCTCCTCCTGCTTAATTATTTTAATCTTTCTCCTCTTCCTTCTTAGAAATCATCTCCCCTATATGTTCCAGAGGAAATGGTGAGGATAAATCATTTTTTCTTATTATGTCTACAATTTTAATCTCATCACCATGGGTTTGTGATAGATCGATATTCTGTGTTTCAATGTCCTTCACCAAGTTTGGAATGTCTAGAACATTATTCCCAATTAAATGATCTACAGAAAAAATTTTCATTTCCTTGTATTGGTTCATCTAATTCTACATGAACTTATTATTCTTGGTTTTTTATCACCTTTATCCATAGTATCTCTTTCCATGTATCAACCATTTCATCATGTACACCCTGTGTGTCATTAATTATCTCTACTCTTAATTTTGAATTTATGCTTGTGAGAAGTAATCGTTATTTTAGCATCTTCAACATGCAACTCAGGTTGGACTTGAATAATTTCTCTCTCTATAATCTCTCGATCCAACTATAATGCAATGATCCATCTAGCATCAATTACTTGATATAACTCATAAGGAATGCAAGAATGTATTTCCAAAGGTGCTCTACAAAACTTGTGAAAATGATACAAAATTGCATCTTCTATATTCATTACTTTCCAAGGTATATCTATTGCCAAAAATGGTAAGTCTACCATTGTTCACAATACCTTTCACAATACCATCAATAGAAGAGACCTTCTTTATTTCACCACTCTTCTTCTGTTCAAAGGCACCCTTATCTGATTCTATTCCTTCTTCATTAGTTCCCTTCTGATCATCCTTCACCTCATTTGATTTTTTCTTCCTCTTGTAGATTTTCTTTGGAGTAGAAATGTGTTATATTTTCTTCCTTGAAGATTCCCTTTTAGACTTAACTTCACTAGTAGTTGGTTTTCTCTATCACCTCTTAGCTTCAGTTAGGGTTTCAATAGTGTGAGATGTTCCTACATCACTACTTGCAAACTTCTTCTCTAGGTTAGATACCATTCTTCTAGTTTTTCTTTCAATGACTAGTTTCTTCAATTCCTTTTGAATTTTAGAGACAACTTCATCATGAGTTCCAAATCTTTGTGCTTTTTTGTCTAATGGGTCAACAACTCATCAAAATGAAAAGTTACTAAATTAATTTCAAATTTATAAACCATAGGAGGAATCCAACATGTCCTAGGTTCCACAACTTGCACACTACATGAATCAGTGTCTACAAGAAAAAAATATCATTCTTGTACTTCTCTACAATGATAGATGGAATCCTTTCTCATTTTTGAATTCTAGATTGGAAATATTTAAAATAACCCCACATGAACTTATTGAAACTATTCCCTAATTACTTTATGAATTCACTTATTTTTATAGCTACCGGTTTGTCCTTTAACTATGTAACATTTCCTTTACCGGGGAAGAAATTTTGAGCATAGAAAAACATACATGCCAATAGGGTTCCATAATTCAATGATTGTCTCTTGTCTCTCTTTATCCTTTCCATGTTTTTCATGAATTGGATTATGATAATCTCACATAGATAATATGTTGAATTATCCTTCACAATCTAATAGGAAATGTGAATAGCTCCACCGGGCACACTGCTATCTCGACTAGACTAGTAAACTCTGTATGCTATCACCATGAATGAAAAATGAACTTCCTTATCTCCAATATGATCAATTTTCATTGATTTTCCATCTATTTTGGATTTGATTAGTTTAGTAACCATATGAGTAGCCACCATTCTTAGTGTACATTCAAAACCTTGTGCTCAAAATCCTATAACTATGTGAATCAATGTCTTTGAAATCTGGTGTGGTCTATCCAACCATATGAATTGATCATGCACTCTACTCAACACATAAAAAATCCAATCAGGATGGAATTCAGTAGGAATTTGCATGACACAAGTCAAATCTTTCTCTTATAGATGGGTGTGCTCAACTTTCAACATTCCATTGATGGACCTACCCTTGTATTCTTTCTAGATTTCTTTAGCTCCTACTTCTTCAATTCTGCAATGGATATAAGACCAAACATCTTAAATAAGAATCACACCAAAAGGGATAGTGGTTAGGGCACAAGACATGTCAATCTCATCTTCTTTTCTTGGATGTAGTTTGAATACGGGTCGAGGTTCCTCAAAAATATTCACCAAAACTAGTGTATAAATGTTCTCTGCCATTATGACCAACTGAAACAACACATAATTCTAACCACTGAATGAAATGATATCTTAAAGTACAAATATTAGAGTTTCAATAAAACTCGATATGAAATCAACTCTAGATCTCAATCAAAAAAATTGCCTTTTGCACACACTAGCTCAGGATAGCTCTTGAATTCTTAACTCAAAGTAAAAAGTGTGAAATGAAGTTACCTGACCCTCTATATAATGTTAGAGAAGTGGAAATTTCATATATCAATGGTAGGAATAGTTTCATATCACCGGTTAACACTTATCCATCGTTTGGTTCTCAAACAACAGTAATAACCACTATCAAATATATATTGAATTTTAAATCTCAGTACAGTCTACACACAATCTCAAAAAAAAAATCATAGAAAATTACACCATAATGTGCATATGTATCTTTACCACTCTTGAGTCTTGGGGATTGATAATGGATTTGTCTTTAAGTTCTCCCCCCTAAGAAAATAATATGCTTAGTTTATCAATGAAACCTCCACATTTTCGGAACTTGTGGAGTTCTCAACCAACTTAGAGGAATTCAGTTCACCTTTATTTACACATGTCTTCTTCATATCACTTATGAATTTTTCAAAATTAGCAACATGATTTCCTTTTCCGTCTTCTAACTGATGATGAGATTGTTTCTTAAACCGACAATCTTTAGCCATATGACCTATCTTATGACAGACAAAACATGCCATACCAGTTGACATCCAAGGAATAGTGTTACCTCTCATAGTTCTCATTCTGTAGTTTATTACTAGGTGTCCATAGTTAACACATAGAAAACATGTAGTGTTTAATTTTCTTTCCCTTATACCATTATTCATTGATGGAACATGTGACCTACGTGCATATACTCTTAACCTATAGTTTTCAGCTTTGTGTCCATATTTGTTGCATGAAAAATAATATCCATCAAATTTACCACCAGTGGAACTAATGCTAGATCTAGTACTAGATCTACATTTATATGTAGCATGACCATACTTTTTACAATTGTAACAATATCCATTAAAATAGTGAGATCTATTCTTTAGATTTCTCCTACACATATTTGTAGTATGACCAAGCTTTCCACAGTTATAGAAAGTAGGTTTGTTAGGTCTCTTATCTTATTTGATTGGATCATCCTTATGATATTTTTGTATCTCCTTAGGTTTAGCTTTAAAGGACTCTCCAACTTTGAATGTTCCTAATATTGAATAACCTAGACCAGTTGTATCTCTGTGTCCTATTTGACCCTTAAATTTTTCATCAAGCTTTTGTGAGCTTTCACTGTATTTCCTCAATTTTTCATTTGCTTCTTTCTCAGTTTCCAATTCTTTCCTAAATGACTCATTCATCTTCCTAAGTATTTCATTCTTAGCTAATACTTGAAGGTTCTCTCTAGTAGTATCCTACATTTGATTCTGATATAGGGTAAATTTCTATCTTAGTTTGACAATATCTTCACATTTTTCTTTTAGGGAATCATCAAGAACTTTCTTGGCAACTTCTGGACTCTTTTTTTCTTCTAGATCTTCACACATACTGATAGACTGAATTTCAAGTTCTCTTTTTAGAGTAGCAATATTTTCTTTAATCTTCTTGTTCTTTTCAAACAAATTTTCTACTGCTTCTTCAGATTCTTCAAATGTACTTCCTTTAGATAGTTGTTTTATGTAATCTTTAATTTCACTCAGTTGATCAACAAGTTCTCTCCTTTTTGCAAAAGAGTGTCACAACTTTTCCTTTAGCTCCTTGACAATTGTATTTGCATAATCAAGTTGCATCTCATACCTATACTCTTCCATGATAGTGGATCTTTTCCCAAGCTGCTAGACTTATCACTTAAAGGACCAAATCCCTGAGACCAATTGTCGGAAATGATAGGTACTGAGAGGGGGGAAAATCAGTACAAATAGGTATTGAACTAATTTAACCATTGAACTAAATAACTACTACAATGTTTTCTAAATCTAACAAGCAAGTAACTAATGCAAATATAAATAAAACAATAATAATAAGCATCGACAAATTCATCACACATAAAATTGATAATTTCACATTGAAACCCTTGTAAGAGGAAACAAACCACGGTGGGCATGACACCCACAAGCCCAATACCATAGTATATGAGTTTACCCTGTTAGGAGCTACAAATACCCCTTATGAGGTTTCACCTAGTTAGGAGTGACTAGTACACTATTAGGAGTATAATGAGATCATCTATGATATACCTTACTAGAGGATTGAAAACCTCAATGAAGAAGTCATCCTGTTAAAGGATTTACAAAAGGAACTTGTTAGAGCTCACCTGGTTAAGGGATTTTTCTTTCTGAAACTATTAGGGAACAACAAGATTTGTGATTTGGATGTAAAAATTATTTCTTGTCAGATCCTGAAAGTCCTTAACACAAGGAGGGATGGATAACTAGGGCCCAAGGCACTCCCAGCTACTAGACTAGCTCGCAGACACAACTTGGAAGAAACATACACAAAATGAGAGATAAAGAAGGCATAACTTTATATTATTGCATCAAACGTTATACATGCTAGGATGTAAGGCCTTCTTAGTGATAGCAATATACATTCAAATATTTACATAATAATCTTCATGCATGTGTGGTCACAGACCTATGATCTAGATCTTCTAGATCTTCACTACCCAGAACTACTACCCCAAATCTAAGAACAAAAATTAAAAATATACAAAAGCAACCAAAGAGTTTGGCACCAAAGATCCCAAAGATTGAACATTGGAAACAAAAAAGACCTAGATTTAGGTCAAAATGCATCCCAATGAGAGACCCCAACATTAATTATGATATGGAAATTAAATGCATACATCGGCCAGAAGATCCAATGTCCAAAAACCAACTCGGCGAGAAAGACTACCGAGCACAAAGACCAGTTGGTGAAACCATCGAGCAGTCAAGAATAACCACTGAGAACCTGTCAGGGAAGCCAGCCAAGATAAGTAACCAATCCTGAGCGGTGAACCAACAAACCTTCAACCAAAAAAACAAGAGCGGTTACCGAGCACTTTACTGAGAAACCTCCAATATGCTACTGAACCAAAACAAACATATTTTTGGTTGCTACAGGATTGCCAAGAACCCAAGATTCTCCTACATTAGACATCTAGGTTTAAAATAAATTATTCTTTGAATCATGAGTTAGGTACAACCTGAATTGAATCCAAATTAGATTGAGAAATCCAAGATGAGTCCTCAATCTGTTTGATCTTCCACTTTACCAGATATTCTATGTAATCATTTCTTCTTGTACTTTTGCCAACCCTCTGTTTCAAAATATGCTCAAATTATTCTATCTATTTCTTAGGACAATCACTCGGTACTCTCACTTCTTCATCATATTCATGATACTCATATAAATAAAAAATGTTGAATATAGGTGATATATCCATGTCATTAGGTAATTATACTTCATAAGTATTTCCACTGTCAAACCTTCTCAATATCTTGTAAAGACCAAAATTATTCATCTTCAATTTACCATATGTTCCAATAGGAAATCTTCCTTTCTTCAAATGAACCATAACTGCATCACCAAATTCAAAATTCTTATGTCTGCTTCATTTATTTTCACTATCCTTGTATTTCTGATTACTCTGGTCCAACTTAGGTTTCACTTCCTCATGCAATGTCTTCATAAAATCAACAAATTTTTCTCCTTAATCACTCCTCTTTTCTTCTCCAAAAATATCTCTCAAGTTTGATATACCTCTCGGTTGTGTTCCATGAACAATCTCAAAAGATGTCTTTCTAGTACTTCTATTTAATGAACTATTATACGCAATCCTACTTGTGCTAACATAAAATCCAAATTACTCGATGTGTTTCCAACTAAGCATCTAAAAAAATTACCCAAAATTTGGCTCACAACCTCTATTTGTCCATCAGTCTATGGATGAAATGTATAACTATACTTCAACTCAGTGTCCAACTTCTTCCAAAGTGTTTTCCAAAAATATCTAACAAACTTACTATCTTAGTCAGAGATGATACTCCTAGGTAATCCATGCAATATAAAAATCTCCTTAAAGAAAAGATCTATTATATGCACTGCATCTGGTGTTTTTCTACATGGTATGAAATGTGTCATCTTGGAAAATATATCCACAACAACCAATATGTAATCATTACCTCTTACTATCCTTGGTAAGCCAAGAAAAAAATCCATGCTGATATCACTCCAAAGCTTCTCAGGAATAGAAATTGGTTT
Organism: Thuja plicata; assembly: GCA_018584345.1. Lineage (NCBI taxonomy): Eukaryota > Viridiplantae > Streptophyta > Pinopsida > Cupressales > Cupressaceae > Thuja > Thuja plicata. The sequence continues at coordinate 4,602,014 of MU224049.1, read as the reverse complement.
ATACAATCTAGTGTTTTGACTTACTCCTTTTGCAACTTGAAAAAATCCACAAATTTTCATAAATTTATGAACATATTTATACAACTAAGGCCAAAAATACCTTTTCCTTAAGTAAACTTAATGTCTTGTCAATGCCAAAATGTCCAGCCAAACCACTACTATGTTTTTCCTTTATAAAATTGATTCTCATTGATCCTCTTGGTATACATAACTGAATACCATTGAATAACATATCTTCTTGAATGAAATAGTCTTCATACTTACTCGATTGTTTGGAATAGGTGCTTTTCACACTCTCCACTACTTAGAAAAATTAGGGTCATTTTAATAGAAATGCTTCATATTATCAAAACCAAGAACCTTAATTCTCATTTCAGTCAACAAGGATCTTCTTCTACTCAATGCATCAACAACTCGGTTAGAAACGCCACTCTTATGCTTTATGACAAATGTGAAATTCTGCAAATACTCTACCCATTTCATATGTCTCTGATTCAACTTATTATGACTTCTCAAATATTGTAAAGCCTTATCATCAGTATACAACACAAATTCACTTGGCATCAAATAATGTCTCCATTTCTTCAGAGCTTGAATAATAGCATAGAATTCTTGATCATAGACAAAATATTTCCTTTTAGCATCATTCAACTTTTCACTAAAGAAAGAAACATGTTTACCTTCTTGAGTTAACACATCTCCTATTGCATTGCCACTTGCATCACATTCAACTTAAAATACCTAATTGAAATTAGGTAAGGCTAATACAAGTAATTCAACAAAATTTTGTTTCAAATTCAAAAATCTTATCAACTCCATGTGTCTCTTTGAATTCTCTTTTGTCTTCTCTCATTATCTCAACCATATCATTACAAATAGAATTGAAATTTCTAATAAAATTCTTGTAAAACCTTTCCAATCCATGAAATGGTCATACCTCATTGACATTCTCAGGTGTAGGCCAACTAAGTATAGCTTAAAATTTCTTAAGATGTATCTTCAAACCATTTGTTAAAATCACAAAACCCAAATACACAAGCTCGTCTTTCATGAAGGAACACTTTTAAAAATTTATCAGCAAATTTTCCTCTTTCAATCTCTGCAACACTTGTCTTATATGTATCAAATGCTCTTCTCTAGTATTAATAAATATAAGAATATCATCCAAGCATACAATCACACATTTATTCAATAATTTCTTCAAAACTGTTAATCCCTAAATTTTGTTGATGTTTAGTCATCAACACTTAGTCATTTACTTAGGCAGTTTTAGTTGGTTATCACTGTGGCCGAGCTAAACATTCAAGGCTGAGCAACATTGCTGAGCAAGTTTTAGGTTGCCAAGTTACATCATGTCAAGTTGAGTAGAATATTAAGTGCCGAGCGACAGAGATGTTAAGTGCCGAGAAGAACAATTTTTGCATACATGTCAGGATTGATTCAAAATTTTATGTGAAATTTTTAGGCCGACTTGTATGAGATTTGGGATGACATATGTATGCATTTAATATTTTTCTACTGATTTAATTACACATTTAATTATTTTATCCTATGCATGGAATGAAGCCAATCAGGAAATCAGAATGCCTTGGAGGCATAAATAATAGATCTTGATCATTGATCTAGATCTCGTCAACAGATCTGTAAAGACATATAAGATTGCTTCTAACCCTATTGAAAAATGCTGAAGAGGGTTGTGTGTTCATGTGAGATGAACAGTGAATTATTTTGTCAAAGAAGCATAGATCAAGCAGAGTAACAGAGCATTGAAAAGCAGAGAAAAGACATATCAGATTGTGAGATCATATAAGGTATTAGAAAGAGCAGATCTGTCATCAGCATCTAAGTGCATAATGAAGGATCACTACTTGAAACATTCTAACAAGTGTATTAGGTGAAAATCTCTTAACAGAGTGGTTCTAGTAGACTGTTTTAAATCTCTTACCGAGTGCTTACTTTACTATAAGTTGAAATCCTTTGACAAGGTAGATTGTAATGATCTTTAGTTCTTAACTGAACAGACCTTTAACAAGGTAGATTGCATTTTGTAATCAAACTCTTGTATCCCTAACATGCACATTTTATTTCTGTAGTAGTGTAGATTTTGTGGGTATCATTCGCACCCCATTTTTACCTATTTGGGTTTCTGGGTTACCAAAATTCTGTGTTATGAGTTATATATTCCATGCTATGGATACTATCTGATGTTAGGTTAAATTCATATAGGTATGAATGTGGATCAATTTGTTTTAAGTGGTTAAGTTTGAAGATCTGATTCACCCCCCCTCTTAGTATCTCGCTTTCCCATTATTGTACTTCCAACAAAAACCTCATTCATCAACCTCATAAATGTACTCAGTGCATTAGATAAACCAAAGGGCATAACCAACCATTCATACAAACCTTCTTTTTTTGTGAAAGTAGTGTTCCATTCACCACCTTCTCTGATTATTATATGATGATATCCACTCTTCAAATCAATTTTGGTAAAATATTTTGCTCCACTCAAACAATCCTTATATCATCCATCCTCGGTATAGGAAAGTGATACTTAACTATTATCTTGTTAATAGCTCTTGAATCAATGCACATTCACCATTCTCCATTCTTCTTAGGTGCTAACACTTTTGGTACTGCACATGGAATAAAAATTTATCTTATCAAACCTTTGTTCGATAACTCATGAACTTGTTAGTTGAGTTCCTCATTCTTGATCGGTGTCAACCAGTGTGGAGTCTTGTTTGGAAAACTAGCTCCAAGAATTAGATCCATACAATGACTAATATCTCTCATCAATGGAAAACCATTAGGTACATAATCTAAAATTATTTCCTTGTGCTCGGTGAGAAATTTATCAACTTATTCATGAACTTTATCTTCTATTTTCTTACTCAGTTTGTTTTTCGATTGAGGTTAAATTTTTTTTTGAAGGGAACCATAGCCCTGAAAAATTTAAATAGAAATATAAGTAGGAAACAACACAACTAAAAAGGAAAAGACAAAAAAAAGGAACAACTAGGGGAAAATGATGGAGGCAATAGAAACCCCCCAGCACAAACTACCAAAAAAAAGAAGCTAAGCCGACAAAAAACACACGAGCTCAAAGAACAACATAGTTAGGTCACTTTTTCCATAATCTTTGCAGAGTCAGCCATTACCATTTTATTATTTTCAATAGCCTCCCTGAGATCCTTGATTTCCTTTGTGTTACATGTTTTCATCTTTTTTGCACTTTCTCTAGTATGAGTTCCAGAGCCAGCATTGCTAGTGTCTTTAGAAACATCATCTTCCACAACAATGGGCATAGAGTTCCCATCTAGCACCAAGAGCAATTCCCTCAAATTGCTATCAGTCACCTTCATGCCCTCATAGTTGTTTTTCATGATGTGACTGAGAGTGTCTTCAATACCCTCTATACGGCTTAAAGTCATGTGCTGGTGAAAATTGACCACAACATTAGTCTTTAGTTCGAGCTTCTCCAGCAAAATTTTTTATGTATCTTCCTCTTGGGTGAGATCTTCATTAGTTCCTTTGTTCATGTGTTTTTTAGGAATCAAATCATAAAATATATTATTTCTTTTCAAATCCTTAACAAACTATCTACCATCCATCAAACAAACTTTCACAGATGTACACATCTCACCAATAGATTCTTCAATCAAAGGTAACAATATTTTCTTCTTACCATCAACCCATATAGTATATTTTTTCACTCTTCAATCATGAATAGCGTTTCTATCATATTTCCAAGGTCTACCCAATAAAATATGACAAAAATCCATTGGCATAATATCACACAACACCTTATCATAATACTTTCCAATTTTAAGATTCACAAAACATTGTTCACTCACTATTAATGTATGCTCATCTTTGATCCATGAAATGATAGGGCTTCAAGTGCTTCATTCTTTCCAACTGCAAATTGTGACCATCTCCTCTGATACTAGATTCTCTGAGCTTCCAATATAAACAAATTCCTTCCAAACTTTATCTACAACTCTGCATCTGGTCTTGAACAAAATTTTCCTTACGAGATCTTTCTTATTATTCTCACTCCATAATATTTGTCTGACCATTAGATTTCCCTCCTTCTCAGATTCATTTAGAGAGTCTTCTTGCACCAAAGTATTTCTACTACTACTAGTTTTCTTTCTTGCATGTGTACACTCAAAAGATCTATGTCCTTCTTCATGACTACAATTGTAACAAGTTCCTTGGAACCCTCTTCTGTTATAACCAACTTGGTACAAATTAAGTCTACCTCTAAATGAATTTCCACCTTTTGACTCGGTCTTACCCTTGTCCTGATCTTCTTTTTTTTTTTTTTGTCTTGATCAGATCTATCATTGTCTCCACTAGATCTACCTCTTCCTCTAGGGAATCTACCTCCTCTTCCTCTTTGCCTTTGCTCATATCTTTTGTTCAATTTCTCCTTAACTTTTAGAGAAAACTGATATGCCTCTTCAATACTCTCCATCTTTATCAAGATGATCTCATCTTGTAGAAAAATTCTTCAACCATTTAGATATCTTTCTATTCTTTCCACCTCATCTTTAGCATGTCTATATCTTATGTCTAATCTATAAAATTCCTTAGTGTAATTTTTTTTCGATCTATCTTTTTTCTTCAAACTTTTCATTCTCCTAACTAGGTTAATCTGGTAATCACAAGGTAGAAAATTTACTTTCAACTTGTTTATTATCTTATCCCATACCTTGATCTTGAGTTTACCCTTCTTCATCTGATCCAACTGCAAATGCTCCCACCACAAGGATGCATGACCTTTCAACTTTGTACTTGCAATCTTGACCTTTTTCTCCTCTAATACATTCTCATACTCAAAGTATTTCTCCATATCAGTTATCCAATCTACCAACTCATCAGAATCTAAATTACCACTATACTCAAGAGGGTTAAAATGAGGTGTGGACTTCAAACTTGTCAATGCTCACATGAATCTCTCTTCTTCCCGATCCATCACAGGCATATGTGTGACTTATCCTTGGAATTCTTCAACTTCATCATCACTAACATCCTCAAGATGTCTTCCTCTGCACTGGGCTGTCCCAATAGCTTCCAATCTTGTAGAAATATATCTTAGCATATCAGCTAGACTTGGATCTACATTTCCTCTCCCTTGAACCATCTTGAAACCCTCTGCAATTGTAGGTCAAATTGCAATCTGCTACCCTACAAAAAATATCACTAGAGTTCACAAGAAGGAACCTCAGATCTAACCTTCACTCTGATACCATCTAACATAAGGAGGGATTGATAACTAGGGCCCAAGGCACTCCCAGTTACCAGACCATCTTGTAGACACAACTCAAAAGTAACATACAAAGAATGCAAGAGAAAGAAAGCATAACTTATATTATTTCATCAAACATTATACATGTATGGCTGTAAGGGCTTCCCAATTATGGCCATAAATTCTTATCTTTATCAAATAATCTTCATGGATTCATGGTCACAAAACTATGATCTAAATCTTCTAGCTCTTAGGTACCCAAAACTGTTGCCTCAAATCAAAGAACATAAACTAAATATATATAAAAGAAACCAAAGAGGTCGAAGCCAAAGATCCTAAAGTTCCAACATAGGAAAAAAAAGACCCATATTTAGGTCCACACACATCCCAATAAGAGACCCCAACATTAATTATGCTATGGAAATTAAATGCATATGTCGGCTAGAAGATCCAACATCCAAAAACCAATTTGGTGAGAAAAACTACCGAGCACAGAGACCAGTCGGTGAAACCACCAAGCAGTCAAAAATAACCATCGATACCCTATTGGTGAAGCCAACCAAGGTAAGTAAATGAGCCTGAGCAGTGAACCAAAAAACCTTCAACTAACCAAACAAGAGTGGTTATCAAGCACTTTACTGAGTAGTCTCCAACAAGTTACTAAGCTAAAACAAATATATTTTTGGTTGCTATAGGAATGCCAAGAACCCAAGATGCTCTTGCATACATTCTTTGTACTTTGTAACTACTCTCTTCTCTCTCCCCTCTCTGATCACAACCTCAAATTGAAATCATAAAACCCTAATCACCTAGAAAAAATCTTGCAACTTCTCTTACCAACAAAAACTACGCTCCTTTTCAATATGAGAAGTTCCTGTATATAAACAATGTGCACCACCTTAAAATTGATCTTTAAATTGCTTTCCTGAGATAGTACCATGTGTCAAAGTGATAATATTAATGAAATAAATGATTTATCATTACCGTGTTAGGTCAAGATAAGATCTACAAGTTTATATCTCCAAGGTAGTCAAACACATTTTGACTCCTCTAATGCAATACCTCAAATCTATCTTAAATTCTTGCATCAATTTCACAAATACACATACATTGGATGTATAACCTTTATTCCTTGTCATCCTATCATTAGAAATGATTGCATATACTTTACCACTCACTGATTTGTGATGTACTGATTAGTTTATTAAGAACAAAAGAGTTCTACTTGTCTTAGTATATGTGACACTAAAAACTCTATCACCACTCAACAAAATAAGTTTTGGTTGAAACTACATTGAAATATGAACTTGTTCAAGCTATATCCATGACCTCTCCTCATAATTTTTTTTGTACCATGACCACCACAAAATTAATGTTTCTTCAGTCTACCAATCTTCTAGACTTAACTAAATTTTAGTATACCTTCTTATTGATTGTATCTTCACTTTACCTGTAGTATAACATGCCTGTACTCACTTGATTGACCTGTACTGACTCAGTTGACATCAATGAAAACTAAATAATAAATCTCCCAACACAATACCGAATACCAACAATACATAATACCAACACTTAAGGGGTCATAGGAACCATTAATGTGTCTTAGGATCCCTTAACAACCCTTACAAAACCCAAGATGTAGAGAGAGGAGTCGTAAGAGGTCATAAGGAGTCCTAGGATTAGTGTTTGGTAAGGGGTAATAAGGGGTCTTAAGGGTTTCTAAGACACATTAATGTGTCCTAGGACCCCTTAACGAACCTTACATCCCATAATATATAGAGAGAGTGATGCTAAAAGTTCATAAGGGGTCATGAGACACATTATTGTGTCATAGAACTCCTTAAGATCCCTTATGACCCCTTTCCATACATTAGTGCATGGTAAGGGGTCCCAAGGGGTATTAAGGGGTCCTAGGACACATTAATATGTTGTAGGACCCATAAGTGTAGAGAGAGGGGTCCTAAAATGGTCATAAGGGGTCATAGGACACATTCATGTGTCCTAGTACCCCTTATGACCCTTTAGGGCCCCTTACCATACATCTGAGGGGTCCTAAAGGGTCATGAAGGGTCCTATAATACATTAATGTGTCATATGACCCCTTGATATCACTTACAACCCTTTAAGAACCCTTACCATATATTAGTATATGGTGAGGTGTCCTAAGGGGCCTTACGGGGTCCTAGGGAACATTAATGATTCATAGAACCCCTTAACAACCCTTACCACCCCTAAGATGTAGAGAGAGGAGTCATAAAGTGGTATAAGGGGTTATAAGGGATCCTAGGAAACATTAATTTTTCCTAACACCCCTTATCACCCCTTATCACCCCTTATGACCCCTTACAACCCCTCTCTCTACATCTTAGGGGTCCTAGTGAGTTTTAAGGGGGTCTGTGACACATTAATGTGTCCTAGGACACCTTATGACACCTTAGGACCCCTTACCATACACTAATGTATGATATGGGGTCCTAAGGGGTATTTAGGGGTCTTACAACACATGAAATTATCCTAGGACCCCTAAAGACCCCTTACCACCCCTTACCATACATTGGTGTATGGTAAGTGTTCCTAAGGGGTCTTAAGGGGTCATAAGACACATTAATGTGTCCTAGGACCCCTTAACAACCCTTATAACCCTTAAGATGTAGAGAGAGGGGTCCTAAGAGGTCATAATGGGTCCTAGGACACATTATTGTGTCTTAGGACCCTTTATGAGCCCTTAATGTGTCTTAGGACCCTCTATGACCCCTTAGGACCACTTAGGATCACTTACCATACATTAGTGTATGGTAAGGGTTTCTAAGGGGACTTAAGGGGTCATATGACACATTATGATGCAAGAGCATCTTGGGATCTTGACAATCTTGCATCAACCAATTTTTTTATTTTTTTAGTTTATCTGTTGCTTAGTTTCTTTCACCATTATTTCATTTTGGATCAGTTATTGTTTCACACCTTAGGAATGTTCCTAGCATCATGGTTTACCTTCACCTAGATTTGCATCTTGATTAGTTTCTCTGCATGTGTGATACCTTGAATTTCTAGAGGGACATCATTTTTCTTCATGTTTCATGACCTGTTTGTGTTTTCTGATCTTGTGACAGATTTTCCCGATCAAAAAATCTTCATGGCACATATCTCAATGATCTTATGTACATGGAAGACATACTTGTGGGGTTCTCTCATCATGTTTAATCTATTTGTGAGAGATTCTTATGATTTAGGCCCTGACCTATAATATAATATGTTTTTCTATTCTTGGAGAATGTAATATTTTACCAAGCTGACCTAATGCTTTTGAAGGCTTTATAAACTGAGGTTATTGATCCCTTAGAGGTAGTAGTAATAAGAAGGAAGTGGTATAGCTCTGATACTGAGAACTATCAGCATGGGATTTTATAAAAGATAACCTATATAAGGGTTCTGAAATAGGATTGTATGCTTGGAATGTTAGAATGCATGTTGCATATCCATTATAATTTATTTAAGGATGATAATAAGAAAGAAGATCTTGCATATATCTCCATAATTTTTTTTGTTTCCATTGTGTGACTCTTTCTACAAGGATTGGACTGACTTCTTTGAGGTTTCTCCTATCCATGGCCGCATCAAGTGATATCATAGAAAGTTTTTGATTATGTTGTGGTAGATTTTGATTCATGTCCTTGTGAGGTATTGGATTGATTTTTTGTGGGGTGGAAGAGTGAGGATCTAACCCGCAATTGAAGAATATTTGTATAAATATGGCTCAAAGAGGAAATGCTAGAGGAGGAAGGAAAGATGTAGATCCATTTGTGTTTGATATGTTGAGACAGATAATAACTAGATAAATATATTGTTGAAATGACCAAGAGAAGAGGTTGACACATTGAAGATGTAAGTGATGAGGAGGAATAAACAAATGAAGAAGTAGCTGAAGGGGGAGAAGAGAAACCTAAACCTAAAAATGAACAAGGAGATAATAGGTTTATAAAATCCCTAAGTAGAGTAAATAAAAGACCACATTTCAATCCACCTAAATATCATGGAAAGTTGGATTCAGATGAATTACTTGATTGGATCACAAAGATGGAGATTTAATTTGATTATGAAGGTACAAATGAAGATAAGAAAGTGAAATATGCTTGCACTAAGTTGAGAGGACATGCATCTTTATAGTGAGAACATTTGCAGACTAAAAGACAAAGAAGGGGAAAATAAAAAATCAAATCATGGGATCCGATGGTGAACAAATTGAAGGCTAAGTTCTTATCTGCTAATTACCAAGTAAGTTTGTTTAGGAAATTGCAAAATTTAAAGCAAAGATATCTTAGTGTTAAGGATTATACCAAATAATTTTATAGTTTGGATATTAGTTTTGGTCATACACATGATGATGTTGAAAGAATTGCAAGGTACCCAAATGGTATGAGGACATTTATTCAAGATGAGATTAGTTTGGTCAAATTAAAAAGTGTAGAGGAAGCTTATGAATATGCCCTAAAAGCTGAGGATAAATTGATAAAAATACATGAACAAAGACATACGAAGAGGTGGAAGATCCTAGAGGGGTAGATATTTTGGATGAGGAAGATATTATTCAAACCAAAATAAAGGAAAGACAAAATTAAAGGAAGAGAGAACATACCAAAGGGATGACAACAATTTTGAGAGAGGAGGTGGATCAAGTAGTTAAAAGAGATATGATAAAAGAGTGTTTAGAGGAACTTGTTTCAAGTGTGGTGGAGAAGGACACCAAGATTTTGAATGTACTCATGGAAACTCAAACAAGAGGACTGAGAATAGTGGTAAAAATAATTTTGTGGAAGAAGAATCTAGTGGACCATTGAATCAAAAGAAAGATGGAGAAACCCTAATGGTGAGGAGAGACCTGTTTCATGTAGAAACTAATCAAGACCTATTGCTGAGGAGGATATTGTTGAAGACAAGATTAAAACTTGAAGGAAATTATTGCAAAGTAATTATTGACAGTGGTAGTTCAGATAATTTGGATTTTGAATAGTTGGTGAATAAGTTGAAGTTGCAGAGATTGAAACATCCAAATCCTTATCAGATAGCATGAATAAAGGATGATCATAAGTTACTGGTAAGTTAACAATGTTTGGTAAAATTGAAGTTAGGATCTTATCATGATGAAGTTCTTTGTGATATTATTCCAATGGATGTGTTTCACATCTTGTTGGGTAGACTATGATAGTATGATAGACAAGCATAACATGATGGAAGAAAGAATGGGTATACTATTGTTGCAAATGGGATGAAACAAGTGTTTTTTCCTTTGATAGAAACTCCTAAGAATGAGAGTTGTACCAATGTTAGAGGTTTTTTTGGCTGAAGGAAGGAAATTATTGGAGGGTTTTAAAATGGACAATATATGTTATGATTTGGTTCCTAAGAAGTATGATTTGGAATCCGAAGAAGAATAACCTAAGGAAGTGAAAGAATTAGTGACAAAATATGAAGACATAATCTTAGATAATGTCCCTCATGGACTACCATATGTGAGGAGTATTAGTCATTGAATGGATATAATCCCTAGAGCTAGTTTTCCTAATAAAGTAGCACACCAAACGACACTTGCAGAGAATGAGGAATTGAATATACAAGTGTAAGAATTGTTGAGGAAGGGTTTGATCAGAGAAATATTGAGTCCTTGTGTAGTACCAGGAGTGTTAGAATCAAAGAAGAATGGATAATGGAGGATGTGTACCTATTATAGAGCTATAAAAAGGATAATAGTGAAGTATAGGATTTATTTTCCTAGGATGGATGACATAATGGATTGTTTGAGTGGATAAAAGTATTTCACTAAGTTTGATTTTAAGAGTGGTTATCAACAGATTGGAATTCAAGACAAATGAAGGATTGTATGAATGGTTGGTGATTCCTTTTGGAATGAATAATGAACCAAGTAATTTCATGAGATTTATGAATGAAGTATTGAATAAATTCTTGGGTAAGTTACCTTGATGACATTCTAATTTTCACTAAGAGTAAACATGATCATTTGTTTCATCTAAGACAAGTATTACAAAGGTTAAGGGAAGAAAATTTGTTGATAAACAGCAAGAAATATTCTTTCATGAGAGAAGAGATAGTGTACTCGAGATTTGTGATCTTTGTAGAGGGATTGAAGATGGATCGTGAGAAGGTTAGAGAAATTTTTGAATGGCCTACATCTGATAGTGTTGGAGAAGTAATATCATTTCATGGATTGGCTAGTTTCTAGAAAAAATTTATTAGTAATTTTAGTTCGGTTTGTAGTCCTATGAATGAGACAATGAGAGGAAATAGGAAATAATTCAAGTGGAAACATGGAGAAAAAAGGAGTTTTGAGTTGTCGAAACAAAAGGTGAAGGAAAAACATGTGTTACCTTTACCAAATTTTAGTAAGGTATTTCAAGTGGACTGTAATGTAAGTGGGAATGTAATTGGAGCACTGATGAATCAAGAAGGAAGACAAATTTCTTATTTTATTGAAAATTTGAATGATGTCAAGAGAAGATATTTAGTTTATGATCATGAATTATATTCCATAGTTCAAGCTTTGAAAAAGTGGAGACATTACTTTTTGCCTAAGGAATTTGTGTTGTATACCAATCATCAAGCATCGCAATATTTTAGTAGTTAGAGTAAGTTGAACCAGAGACATATGAAATGGGTTGAATTCTTGTAGAGCTATATATTTTTGTTGAAGCATAGGAGTGGTAAGTCAAATAAAATTTTTGATGCTTCGAGTAGAAGAAGAAATTTAATGAAAAAGATGAGAGTTGAAGTATTGGGATTTGATGAGTTGAAGACTTTGTATGAAGCTAAACATTATTTTGAAGAACCTTGGAAAGATTGCAGAGAACCTATTGTAAAAAACTAAAGAAAGTGGCTAAATTATTTCAGTCAGGAAGGTATGTTATTTAGAGTGTTGGAAAAATAGTCAGCTCTCCCCTCGAGATTCATGACAAGGGAATAAATACCTCTGATGGATTCTATAACTCTAGTGGTTGTATCAAGCATTAATAGGATGATCTTTAGTTGCAAAAAATACCATACATGTAACAAGTGGTATGTAACACCTCGCTAGGGAACCCAAGAGGAAGTAACCTAAACATGATACTATGCTTGCAATTTTTTTTATAAAAAATTTACAAACAAGAACATACACCAAAGAGGAAGCAATTACCATTTACTCACATGAACACATACAAGCATAGATTACCAACTCAAGGGTTCCATGATGTAGAATTATGTAAGACCAAAATTCAATGAGATATCCATAACAAATGAATCTCATCATAAAAATATATTATATGATAACATCAAAGAACTATTTACAAATTACAATTGATACCCTCAGGTATACCTCAAACCTACATCCTCTACACATGTCATAGGGTATGTGGTAATCACTTAAAACAATAAGATTATAGTTATCCAAAATCAAGTATCACATGCGATATGATAAATAAATGTACAACATAGAAATGATAAGATCAAAACCTCCATCAGAGTAAGATAAGAGCAATAGAACCAAGGTACATCCAACACTGGCACACGAATGTGGAATATCAAATGGTAAAGAACCACTACCACTCGTCCATGTGGAACTGTAACAGTCCACCCCACCGTGCTGAGGAGACAACAAGTAGACCCCACTCGAATATCAAACCAAAGATAAAGGATTATCTAAACAAGGGGATCCTGAAAGCTTACTAACTCAAAGTGTACCTAATCAAGCTATGAGGTATGACTCACTGCACCAGAGGCATCTAACAAACATAGGAAACCTAGACTGTGTATAGGAAGGTGTCATCATATACATCTAACCCTTAAGTTTTGTCCTAGAAGTCTCTCAAGACCCCAACACTTGAGTGACAATATATGGTATCAATGAATTCTCGTATAGAAGAAGTCATTAAATATTCCAAACCCATACCTCACAAGGCAGAAAGCATCTTCTCACACTCCATCTTAGCCTATACAAGCGCTCAAGCATGGGGGAGGCCTATATCTTATTGATTCATTTTAAGTCTCTCAATGTGTTTAATGTTATCACTGGATTAAGAAACTTGTAATAATCGATCCCGGTAGCCACTTGTGGGCCCCGACACATCATTACAAGCCACCCCCTACTACACATGTAGACAACCTACCCTAGGCTCACTGATCACACATACTGATCCATAAGTGGTACAAAACATAAATTCCCCAAATGCAGTTCCTCTCAACATCAGGATTGATCACATATAAGCATAAACTCAGAGTACACAAATTGCAACACTAACCCAGGTTAAGGGTTGGGTTTTAAAGAATCAAATTAGAATCATAATCAGGACACAACATAGAAAGCACATCCCAAAGCCTCTGTAATTTTCTAGGGAAACGCTAAGTCCCAAACCCAAAACATAAAGAATAATCCAAATCACAATCAGATAGATAACACTCACACTTAACAAACAATAGTTCTAACTCCAGAATTTAATCCACAACTCTTTGATAAACAAAAAATTAATGCACATGTAATAACTAGTGAATAATCCAATAACTACCATTAATTCTCTTAAAATTAACCCATAAATAAAACCCTATAAAGATTAATTTAAAAGAATTAAAAATACCCTAAAGAATACTAATCACCAAATACACACCCTAACATTTATAGAAATAAATGACCATATTTAAAACTACTATTTATCAATAACTATAAACATAATTATAAAATATTAATAATTATAATTAATAAGGTTTTATTCTTAAAATTTAACTAAACTAAATGCAAAAGTTTAAATATCAAATTTTAATATATTAAATGAATTATAAATAAATATTTAAATTATCAATTTACTAGCTTAAAAATAAATAAAATTTAAAAGGGGCTTTATTTCTTTTAAAAAATAATAAATTAAAATAAAACATTTTATTGGGGGGTCCCGTGGCCCCCACCCCTTTTCCTAAAGGCTGGCACGTGGGGGTGTGTGGTCCCCACCAACCCTCACAAATTTTTTCATTTAAGTTTTTTTTTTGAATTTTTTTTGTTTGTTTCTCTTTTGCTTTATTTGATTTTTCCAAAAGAAAAATATATGAAAGATATAACACATCATTAATTATTTTTTTTCTTTTGACTCGTTTAATTTTCTTTAAAATTTTGTATTTTTTTTCTTTCCTCAGAAAACAGCAAGCATCCCAAAATTTTTAATTTAATTTCTAAAGAGATTATAAGGAAAGAGAAGAATTTTTTTGATAAGCAACTTATATCAACGTATGTATATTTTTCTCGTCTTCTTGAAGGGTCAGGTGAAGAGGTAATTTTCTTCCAGAACGTAATTTTTTTTCAAATGAATCGTGCTCTCATTAATACAAAAAAAAAATTAAAAGGATCATAAGTTTCCAATACTTCCAATACTTGATCTCATACTGTTTGATTTCAGGTGTTTTCTAGGGTATAGTTTTCTAATAATGAGACCTAGTTCATTTTATTTCTAAAAATATCTAAAGCAATAATCAAAACCCTAATGCACAAACATAAATCATGAACTGAACTAATCTTTATGCATTCTTTTCTTGATTAATTCAAACACAAAGACATAGAAGTTTTGAGGACAAAATGAAGCAAGTGGGTATTCAACCCCTACCTCAACCACTAAAACTATTGCTCGAAGAATCTAAAGTTGAGAGTCTCAATCTGTTTCCAATTTGATCTCTAAAGCTAAATTTGAAAACAAGGTCTCCTGCAATGAGCTCTTTCCCAAAATAATCCAAAATCCCAAGCAAACACTTTCTCAACCCAAATGACAATGAAATTTCCAGAGTCTCCAACCTTGCATCCAAAACTCGTCTCTCCCTCAAATGACAGACAAATGGCTTCATAAAGCCTCAAACCCTAATTTTACAATAAAATAGAGAAAGCACCAAACTTCCTTCTTTTCAATTTTTGAGAGAAAAAACATTCCTAAATAAAAATAAAAATCCATTTTTAATTAAAATGTATTCTAAATTGATTTTCAGAAAAAGGAAGAAAAAAACAACTTTCCACAAAAGCATGATTATTCCTTTATTTAAATATATTAAATATATTCACAAAATCAAAAGCTTTAATCCATTTAAAATTGAATTAAAAATTCAATTTACATTCAGTAATTCAAAGTTGAAAATAAATACTCAATTTAAAATTATATTCTAAAATTATATTTTAACTTATTTAAATAATTAAACATAGATATTGAATTAATCATATTAATTAAATACCCTATATTTAATATTTGAATAATTATGACACACACATGAATATGAATATAATTAATTGATAATTAATTAAATTCTAACAAGCAAATAGTGACACTCAAATAGAAGATACTGACAAACAACACAAACATAACTGCTAGGAGGTAACCCTAAATTCACATCCCTTAGACGAATTTGGGTAGGGTAGACAGACTGATTCTTGTCCAATCCTAGGAAAAATTAGGTTTAGGTTAGGGTTTTGGGTCTGATTTCTAACTCCCCTCTTTACCATTTGAGATGTATTATGGGCATGCTCACTCCTGCCAATTCAGGGAAGACAAAATGCCCTATACCTGCAAACCTGTCACAACAAGGACACCCATGTACATCCAAAATATATCATAGAAAATAATGACATGGATTGGTCGAACGTGTGGATCTCGCAAATGCAAGTAACTACGTCTCCATCCTCTGCCACACCAACCACGTCATAGATAAATAAACATGTAACCTAACCATACCCATGCAAGTATGGGGTAAGTACTCATAAACATCTAATATAATGCATAAGAAATAATCATCATGAACACTCATCCATTTCTAACATATGATTAAGAATCATAAATCCATACATAATCAGCTAACTAAGAGAGTATATCAAAATATCCCAAAATAATCTGGCATAATCCACTGAAACAATAGCCTAAAAGAGTACGACACTAGAAACTAAAAGCAACCTAGGGGTGGGTATTACATCCTCCCCCCTAAAACTAGGCTTACTACTGGAAGCCTACAACAAGGATAGAGATATGAATCTCTCAATCAAATGTATCCTACTAAGTCACAAAAGACTCAATGTACAGATCCCATAGGACCCTTCCCAACTCTCTGATTCGAAAACTGGGGATCATTCCCTACTACAGGAATGTGATACCTAGTTACTGGCCCTCTATTCGTAGGCTCACTCACAAAAACATGATGCACAACTGGATGGTGATCAAGGGATGCATATGCTCCATGAGATCCACTTGAATTCCCAACTATAGGCTTAGAAGCTGCTGATCTCTATCCTGAGAACTGAGATGCACGCTGACTATCATTGACCGCAATGTGACCAAACAGTCCACATGAAAAACAACCTCTTCTACCACCTCCTCCTCTAACTAAAGGTGCACAAGACTGCTGATAACTCCCTCTACTAACACTCTACTGTGCACTCTGTGCAGGTTGACTGGACTGATTGCACCCAAAGCACTGGCTATTGTGGAAGCTCTTAGAATGAGAACCACTGCCCTGATTAGGAGGAATGAATCCCCCTACTACTGGGACTAATTACCTTTCAAAAAGGCAGGAGGACCCCTATAATTCCTGTAACACCCCAAAATTGGCACCTTATAATCCTAATCAATTTTGGTGCATTCCTTCAATTTCTCATCATCGAAGTCCTATTGTACTAGGCAAATTCTCTTCCTAATTGACTTTAATTGACTGAGTCTCAAATGCATAAAACCCAAATTTGCATAAATTTGACATTATATTTAATTCCTAAATTATCAAGGTTTATTAGCTAAAAATCCCTATGATTAATTAATTTAATTCTAAAGTCCTAAGTGCTTTTAAATTAAATTAATTCCACCCCCTTTAGCTAATATACATAAAAAGGAATTGAATAGTTATTTAATTGATTGAATGGATTATCCTCAAAAAGAATTCCATAATTCTATATGAAAGGTCACTCATGTGGCAATAATCCATCCTTTTAATTAAATAATTCATGCTTTTTTGTCTCAATCTCAATTCTTGAAAATGAACAGGCAACCATTTCTTTTCAAGAAACTCTTCACCCTCTTTCCATGGCTTTTCTATATATTGGACATCTTTTTCTTCATTTAGGAGGATGATTTTTGAGAGCATCAAATCTATAGTGAAATTTGCATTGATTATTTCATGCTTTTGAGCTTAATTGCATAATTAGATTAATTTCAATTTGGATTAATGATATGTTGATTTTTTAATGCAATTCATTTACATATCTAACATCTCAATTTCATCTTTCAAGCTTTCTAGTTTAAATGCAATTTCATTTCTATTTTAATAACATTTCAAGCTTTCTAGATTAAGAGCATTTCAATTCTAGATTAATTGCAATTTAATTTCATAGATTAATGGCAATTTCAATTCCTCTCATGGTTTAGAAATCCTCCATGTTAGCAATGGTTAGGTTGTTGGCTCTCATTCTGAGAGTAAATTCGACATCCCCAACTGATTAGGAGGCAAAAAGTCGCTTCAATCGAATTCACAAGATGAAAAATTCATGTTTGTCTTTGTGAATTGAATGATTGAGTAAGAAATATGTTGAGTATGTGCCTGATTTAGAGGTCACATTCAAGCACACACATTTTGGCGCCCACCGTGGGGCAGAAAAAAATGATTTCTAGCCTCATTTTCAAACTTTTTGACAGTGATTTGGGAACTCTGACGTACGTCCGCACAACACTAGTACGGAGTCTCATGTGAGATTTCAGGTCGAGCTACAAAGTTTTTCTCTCTATAGCACTCTCTCACATGAAGAAATAGAAAGCTTTCATGCCTCAAAGTACTTTCTCACATGTAGAAAAGTACTTTCTCGCGCAAAATTTAGCAGACAAACATTTAAATTCCAGAACTTGTAATTTGCTACTATTCTTTTCTGACATCTTCTCTCTACTATGATTTTTTGTTTTTGATTTCTGCTGCAGTATAATGGTGGTTTGCGGGCTTTCTTTTCAAAGATTAAAAAACTATCTAACAGTTTGCTTGTAGGATGATCGTCAAAGGCATAATCAAAACGTCATGTTTGTTTACTGTTTTTCATTCACATAGTTTAAATAGGGCTTTGTTAAAATTTTGTAAGGATCCCAATAGCAAAGTAGGGGAATAGGCTCTTCATTACATGGAAGTGATGCCCATGGATGAAATTGAGACCCAGATGTTGCTAGCATGACGGATACTTGGGGAAGCAAAGCAAGATAGTAAATCTTTAGCACTTTTACATGTTAGGGGATTATGCTCTTCTCTCTTTGAGAGAATCAGAAACCCAAAGGCTTATGGATTTGGTGGAGTGAAACTATCTCAGTGATGAATATGCTTGATGTGTTTGGGTGAGGTGAAAATTTATAGAAGTATTCTCTTCTCTCTTTGAGAGAATCAGAAAATCAAACCCTTGAATCCGAACTAAGTTGTGTCACCTTTAGAGGGCCTGCCGGAAGTTGAACCTCCAGGAATGACCCAAGTGAGTACACACCTATCACCGGTGATTCCACCTCACTCTAATAAAGTCTACTTTTTTGAAGTCTAAAGACTCCAAAGCCATGGTAACTTCTTTCTCATGATTTCGACTATCATCATGAGAAAGCCTTGTTTGTCGTACTAAGCGGCGCCGCTCCCAGCCTTGCTTGCAAGGGTGTATGACTTACAAGTATTGGTGTGGCTGCAAGGCCCCATCTCTATATCAGAGGAACCAAAGGTTATTGTGAATGGAAGCCCACTAAACACTCTCTTATTTAGATGCCTACCCGGTTCACCTCCGAAAGGAGACATAATCTATGCGTAGGGAGAGGGAAGAATCTCTCCCCTAGATTCTCGAAATAGGTATGCACTTGGATGCTTGAAGTGGTTTATGATGCTAGCCCCTACTTTAAGGGTAACCTTCAAACATATATACTTAGTCCTTGGAAACACCAGAAACACGGGTGCTCTTTCGAGGGTGACACTGCTGTGGGAGGTGCACACATACGCATCAGACAACAGGGCACAAATTTTGTCTTCTCAACCAATTTTATTTGTAGGGATAACTTAGTGTTTATTTTTTAGTCTTAAACTATCCAAATCATCATCAAACAAAGACTCCCATAATTCTACCAAGTTGCTTTGTCCATGGTAGGACTGTTTATGACTACTGTTTGTGTCACTACTTCTTGATTGAAACGTTGTGTTTGTAAACGAATGCTTGTGACCTTGAAATAGAGATTGCTGATTTGCATCATCATAAAACTACCCTGAACTTGTAAATTTTGTCAAAGAATAGTTCCTACTGTGTCTCTAAATCTAGTTTTATCTCAAAAATTGAGTCTATTTACCGAAATTTAGTCTTTTCTCGCATGAACTTTCAGAAACCTAGCACTTTATTGCGCGAGCTAGCATTTTATCGTGCGGAGTTAAGCACTTCCTTGCACGGTGTAGCTTGGCATCCAAAATAATGACCTTTTTCCCGCTAACTAGTGAATTTTCTTCTTGATCTACCTTTTGTCTGGGGTCTAATTGCTTATTTCCCTATTGTCTACAGTCTAAAACTAGTTGTTTCGAGTTGCAAACTGACTGATTCTTACTCAAACTTGTCTTGTCTCTTTGTCTCCGTCCTATCATTTTTTCTATTTTTGTACCTTGCGACATGATCATCATATCTCAGCTGTTCTAGCCATACCCTTGACAATTCATGCCATGTGCATCTCACACCTTGGCTGTTCTAGCCTATTACCTCTTTTTTTTATATCTCTAGAGATAGAGTTCTGAGTCAGATCTTAAGTTTCCTCTTATTTCAGCTTCGTCTATGCATGTTATAACTAGGAGCGGCAATATTTTTCCCATACGTGGTTCTGGAGTAGGTAGAAGCAAACCTTGCAATCAAGGAAAAGGTCAATCTAAACCCATTGTTCAAGTTGATAATCAAGAGGGATCCTCATGTTCCTCTTCCTCATTCAGTATAGATCCAAGTCTGAATCAGAAACTAGTGTTGTAGGTGTGTTCTAATCTATTGTTTCAAGATCAAAATAATCCATTTCTTTCAGATCAACTAGGCTTCAAAAAATCACCTGTTTGGGTTGACCCTATTAACGATCCTCGCTGCCTTAGTGATCCTTTTGAACACTTCAATCCTTTTGATTCGCTGAAAGGCACATTGACTATGAGTTCTCAACGTGATACTCATGCTCATACTGAAGGAGTGCACATGGCACAATCCCACGTTAACAACATGACATCTCCTTTTGATTACATGCAAGGTCATGACCAATCCCAAAATGAACAAGGTCATCAAGAAGAAGAGCATCACCAGGGTCAAGATCAGACTTATAGTATATATGAAATTCTTGGTAATGATGATGAGCCAATAACTCAAAATGACATAGATGCTGCAAAGTATAATAAAGCTCTCATCAAAATGATGGAAATACTCCTCACGAAAGACAAAGAAAAATACTTTCTAGATTTAGCGAAACAAGGATTTAAGTTACCCGCAAACTTCCAAGTGGAAACGCTTGTAGCTAAGGAAGAGGAAAGTGAGACCTCCAAATTGCATAAAATAATTCAAGACATGCAAGGTCAAATCAGTCAACTTATGAAGGATAAGGACAAACCCACAGAATAGTTCATAATGGAAAGCATATGTCCTTTTCCATTTGATAGGAGTATTGTTATGCCACCTTTTCCCAAAGGTGTAGAGCTCCCTAAATATGACAAGTATCTGGGTACCACTAATCCTCAAGATCATTTAAGAGAATTTTGTGCCCTATCGATGGAGTTTATACATGATCAAACATATTTGATGCATCTTTTCCCATGAAGTTTGGGTGGCCCTGCCATGGAGTGGTTTTCGCGACTACCCATTGGTATCAAGACTTTTGATGAGATTTCCAATCTCTTTATACAACTTTATTCTCACAATATTCAACATCTTGTCAACATAAGGGACCTTTCAAACCTCAAGCAAAGGTAAGGGGAACCATTCTTGATGTTTCTCCAAAGATGGAGACAACTTTGCACTAAGTACCCTAGCAAAATACCCAAATTCAAGAAACTTGATATCTTCTTGGATAATCTCACCGCTAATTTTGGGTATCAAGTACAACTTCAAAGTCCCCTTAATTTTGATAGCATGATAAAACAAGATATGAGAATAGAAGAATTCATGGTTAAAAAAGGCAAATTGACTTTGTATAAAGATAACAAGCAAGGTTCTTCATTATCCAACAAAGATAAGGGGAAGTTTTTCAACAAAAATAGGGATGTTGTGAATGATGGGGTGGTCGATAATGTGATTCCAACTTCTTCAAAACCGGTCTTCAATCTCACCTCTGGTATACAAGTGACCAAAGCTATTGAAAAGGCTGCAACCAATACTCAACAGCCTTCTAGATTTTCTGGCAATAAACCTTGGGCATCATGACCCAAGTGTGAATTTACCTCTTTGGGAGAATCACTTGATGTGGTTTTCAAAACTTTGGCACACATTCAGATTCTTTCTCCCTTGGAAAAATGTCTATGTGATCTGCAACCACGACCTCATTGGTGGAATAAAAATGCGTACTGTGACTACCATCAAAATAAAGGTCATAAGACTGCTACTTGTCTTCAATTGCGTCATAAAGTCCATGATTTGATTGATAACAAGATTATCATTGTGGAGAATAATAACAAGAATTCGGATCATTAGGCATTCAAAGATCCCTTTCCTCATCACGAGAAAGGCAAGTCGTCCAACACTTAGAACAATAATGCCAAAGTTAATTACATACATACCACTTATGATAATGTTATCAACATGATTGAGCCTGTGGGAGTGGAATATTGTAATATGTTTACTAGCAAGGGGAATGAGAATTCTCCTAAACCCAAAACCCCATTTGTCTTGAGAGGCCCTGGGTCTCAATTATCTGAATCTGAAACATCTTGAGATTGCGTGAACGCTGTTACTAGATCTCGCACTAAAATCACTATCAAGGGTCTTGACCCTCCTGTTACTACATCTGCACCAAAAAAAACTATGGATAAGACTATTGTTGGCTTTGCTAACAAGACCATGAAGGTGGTCCCTACACCTCCTACTACTAGTTATAACATTCTTGACTAGTTTCAAAGAACTAATGCTCAAATAACTATCTTTGAGCTATTGAAAATCTCGCCTGCTCATAGGCAGATTCTAGACAAAGCTCTCACAGAAGCTAATGTCCCCAAAGATAGATATCTGGATCAGTTTCAATCCATGGTGGGTCACTTGACTTCACCACATTATTTTTCCTTCTTTGAAGAAGATGATCACTCAATTAGTCACCTGCATAATGCTCCTCTGCACATAGAAGTCATGATTGGTAAACAACTAGTTCACCGCATCCTCATTGACAATGGTGCTGGTCTCAATATTTTCTCCACTCATTTTATTGCTCAGCTAGGTTATGGCAAGGATCACATAGATTCCCACAAAAGAATTATCATCAAGGCCTATGATGAAGAAGAGATAAAATCTAAAGGTTTAGTCGTGCTACCCATTTGGGTTGGGCCAGTTGAAAGAGACATCACATGTCAGGTGCTAGACCTTCCACTTGTGTATAATATATTGCTGGGAAGACCATGGATTCTTGAGATGCAAGCGGTTCCTTCTACATACCATCAGTGTATTAATTTTTCTTTTCAAGGTGCAGAGGTGGCAATTCCTACCAGTATGGGCTCTTCTTTTAATGCTCTCACTCAATCAGCTGATAGTCTTGTTCCAACTAATAGAGAATACACAGAACTCTGTGATGCCAAGGTCAAAGATATGGAATAGACCCTGAAAATCACAGACATAGGCATGGGAGGATATCAAATAGAACCCATGCTATCGTTAGAAGCTTTACCTCCATCTCCTTGTTCTCATGGGAAACCTTCTGAGAATAACAGATCTTCTACTACTCCTGAGATAGTTTATGACGGTGTCTTTGTATGGTCTTCTATACAATTAGAAGATGAAGATGAGGAAAGAGCTATTAAGGCCTGGCTTTGTAAAGGAATGAGCATAGCTGAACAGATTTCCCTAGCTTGGGAACTAAATCCCAACAATGAAGGTCTTAAGATTATGAAACATTTTGGGTACAAAGGGAGTGGCCCAATAGTTGTGAATGGTAATGGGTTACTTGAACCTATTAAAGCTACAGGTCAAAAGACAAAAGACACTACTGGTTTAGGTTTCAAAAAGATCCTGTTCCATTTGGGGATCAATAAGTTTGTGCCAAAATTAGAGACTTCACTAGAACCTGAAAGTTTATCTACAGTCAACACCATAGAAGATAGCCCCGATGAGGATTTCTTTCCTTATCCCATTCCCCCAGACTTGGAAGCATTATTTGCTGAGCCAAATAGATTTGTATCGCGTGTCGGTATAGTCAAAACTGACAATGATTATGATAAAACCACTCCTTTTGATACACTAACTTTTGAACAATGGAAAGAATTAAAAGATCCTAACTTCCAAGGTGAACGATACATACCACCAAAATTTCAAGAATGGTTGGCACAAGAATAGGCTAGTGTTGCAAGAACTCAAAAACCTTCATGGTGCAAGCACCCAAGTCAGAGTTCGGATATAGACTCTCATGAATATGAGTTTGATATTTTGTCAAAAGGATCTTTTGAAAAACTTCTTGACATAAGTAAGGGGTCTAGTGAAAGGTCTAACGAGTCTGAGTCTATAAATGTTAACATGTCTTCTACTTCAGTCGTTAGGGATCAAAAGGATTCGAACACACCTTTGGATGAGATTGATTTATCTCTCAGCTTGCTAGTTAACGCTTTTGATGAATATACTGTGAATGCACTTGAACCTGTCACATCTCTTTCACTCCAACATCCTAAATTAATAGATTGGAATTCCCCTTCTTCATCTAGTGAAGTCCTTACATTCTAGAATGATTATACTCTAGCCTGCTACCTTCATGCTGTTGAACCTGTGATGTCCTCCACTAGTGAAGAAAGTGTCAACATGACCGAGGATGACATCAAGTATCTTAGTCACACAATTAAAAGAAGAAAAAATAGGCACTCTAATGGTGAAAACCACATTGTGGTAGTATCAGAGCCAAAAAAAGTAAAAAGAAAAGACGTATCCAAAGGTGAAAACCTCTCTGAGGCACTTGAGGATGAGATACTTGATGCACTTCTGAGTCACTTCCAAGAATGATCATCAGTGTTAATTGAGCCAACTCAGACGGTAAATCTGGGAACAGAAGAACATCCACACATCATTCATGTGGCCAAGTCATTATCTATAGAAGAACTTAAAGAATTCATAGAATTCTTCTATGAGAAAAAAGATAAATTTTGCATGGACATATTCTAACATGCTGGGTGTGGATCCTGATCTCATTATGCATCACTTATCAATAGCTCTAGGTGTTAAACCTGTCAAAAAAAAACTTAGAAAGATGCATCCACATGTGGTGTTACTAATCAAGATAGAATTGGAAAAACTTCTAAAAGTTGGGTTCATCCGATCGATTGATTATGCAGAGTGGATCTCTAACATAGTCCTAGTGACTAAACATGACAAATCTATCAGGGTCTGCATAGACTTTAGAGATTTAAATTTGGTGTGTCCAAAAGATGATTTTCCACTTCCCAATATTGACATGATCGTGGATATGACAGTAGGATATGAGATGTATTCACTAATGGATAGTTTCTCTAGCTATAATCAAATAAAAATTGCGCTAGAGGACCAAGAGAAGATCGCTTTTACTTATGCATGGGGCACATTCTGCTGGAATATTATGCCCTTTGGTCTAAAAAATGCTGGAGCTACTTATCAAAGAGCTGTCACTACCCTATTTCATGACATGATGCATAGGACAATGGAGGACTACATGGATGACACACTTGCTAAAAGTATGGATAGAAAGACACATCTCACTGATCTAGGTCCTATACTAGATCATATGGAAAAATTTAGGCTACGTCTTAACCCTAAGAAATATGCATTTGGGGTTACTTTAGGAAAGTTACTTGGCTATATCATATCTGCAAAAGGAATTGAGGTGGATCCTACAAAATTACAAGCTATAATGGAAATGCCTCCACCTCATAATATCAAACAAATTAGAGGTCTCCAAGGTCGGCTCCAATCTATCCGGTGTTTCATATTGCAGCTAGCTGACAAGTCACAACCATTCACCAAAACTCTACATAAAGGTGTGACTTATGACTGGAACAAAGAATGTGAACAAGGCTTTCAATAGATCAAACAATATCTAGCCAACCCACCTATATTGATGCCTCCTATTCAGGGGAAGCCTTTGATCTTATATATCTAAGCAACAGAAACATCTTTGGGTTCTCTATTGGCCCAAGAAGATCAAAATCATAAAGAAAGAGCCATTTATTACATCAGCAGAACATTGGTCTCTTACGAAATGAATTATTCAGTAATTGAGAAGGCTTACCTAGCAGTGGTGTTTGCTTCCCAGAAGCTATGAAACTACATGTTGGCTCACACTACAAGGCTAATCGCAAAAATTGACCCATTAAAATATTTACTCAGTGAAGCTACCCTCACAGGTAGACTAGCTAAATGGGTCATGATCCTTAGTGAGTTTGATATTGAATATGTTGAGAGGAAATCTATTAAGGGGCAGGCGATCACAAATCAGTTGGCTGAAGTAGCCATTACAGATCATCAACCATTAAGGATGGAATTTCTAGATGAATCCATCATGCTTCTCACACATCAAACATGGACAATGTTCTTTGATGGATCATTCACCCAACAGGGGTCAGGAGCTGGAATTTTGTTTATTACACCTCAGCGGTACTCCTTACCAAAGGCATACAAAATGATGTTTCCTTGCACTAATAACACTACTGAGTATGAAGCTTTGATCAATGGGATAAAGATCACTATTCAATGGCGAGTGGATGAAATAAAAGTCTTTGGAGACTCACAACTGGTTATCAATCAAGTGAACAAAATCTATCAGACAAAAGATGAAAAGTTGGTGCCCTATAAAAATATGGTTGACGACCTTAAGAAATACTTTGCACATGTTACCTTTTAAAAAATTCCCAGGGTAGATAATAAAGTGGCTAATGCTATGGATACTCTGGCTTCTATGTTAAAAATGTCAGAGAATGATTTCAGACACAAGTTCCTAGTGGAGACGTTATGCTACCCTACCTATGACTCTCCTGACTCCCAGATGATCTATTCAGTCATTGGACATGATTCATCCCGCTACCACCACATCTACTCTTACCTCTATGACCAAATAATTCCTGACACATATACTAGAAATGAAAAATGGTCACCTAATCCACAGTGCTTCACGGTATGTCATCGTAGCTAACAACTTTTATAGACGAGGTTTAGACAGTACCCTCCTTAGGTGTCTAGAACCTGATGAGTCCAAACGTGTGTTAGAAGAGGAACATGAAGGCATTTGTGGTTCTCACTCAAATGGTCTGACACTGGCTGGTAAACTTATTAAAGTTGGTTATTATTGGCCCGATATGGAGAAGGAAGCTACATAGTTTTCCAAGTCTTGCAAACAATGTCAACTACATGGTAATCTAATTCATGCTCTAGCCAAGGAGCTTATTCCTTTCATCACTTTCTGGCCATTTCAACAGTGGGCCTTTGACTTAGTGGGTCAGATATATCCATCTTCCTCTAAAGGACATAAATACATCATTACTATTATAGATTATTTTACTAAATGGGTTGAGGCAGTACCTCTCAGTGTAGCTGATGGAAAATATGTAGCTATGTTCATACTAAACTACATTATCTATAGCTATGGTGTACCCTCCTCTATTATCACTGACAATGGGGGACAATTCAAGAAAAAAGATCTGACAAATTTGTGCACTAAGTTCAAGATTATTCAACATTGGTCATCTATCTATTACCCCCAGGGTAATGGAAAGGCTGAAGCTTCCAACAAGACAATTCTCAAGATCCTACACCATACGGTACACAAATCTGGATGAGACTGGCATCTCCAAATTAATCTAGCTTTATGGGCCTATCACACCAGTATAAGACCTCCAATAGGGGCCACACCCTTTGCTTTAGTCTATGGTGTAGATGTAGTACTTCCTATTGAGGTTGAGATTCCTACCTTGCAAGTCTCTTTGAAGGGCCTCATTACGGATGATGATATTAGAATATCTCAGCTACAAGAGCTTGAATTGCTGGATGAATGTCGGAAGGTGGTGTTCGATCATCTAAGAGAATATCAAAAGAGGATATCTAAGAGCTATAACAAGAAGGTTAGACCAAGAGACTTCCAAATGGGTGATCTTGTCCTGAGAGAGAACCCTAAGAATCAGCAACAATGGATTTAGAAAGGCAAATTTGAGCCAAATTGGCTTGGTCCTTATATTATTACTGCAGTATTTGGATCTGGCACTTATCAACTTTCTACTACAAAGGGTGAACAACTCAAAGAGCCCATCAATTCTCTTCACCTAAAGAAATTCTACAGTTGAGATATCTTTTGCATGCTCATGTACATACTTTATTCTGAGAAAATCTTAAAAATTGTAAAATGTCCTGAAAAAATGATCATCTTAGTCAAAACCTGGCTAACAGGTGCTTTGATGTATCTATTATCTTGGTGAAAACCTGGTAAACAGGCACCTTGATAATACCAAAAAAAAAAGAAAAATAAAAAAAAAGAAAAAAAAATCAAAAAGAGAAAAAAGTACAAAAAATTTGAAAAATACAAAAAAAAAAAAGAGAAAAAAGAACAAAAAATTTGAAAAAAATGAAAAAAAAAAAGAGAAAAAAAGAGAAATGTGCCATTGATGAAAACTTGGTAAATAGGCATCATGGTAGCAAAAATAGAATTTCTGCCAAGATGGTGAAAACCTAGTAAACAAGCGCCTCTTGTTCTGCAATGCTTTATTTGT
This sequence comes from Thuja plicata, assembly GCA_018584345.1. NCBI lineage: Eukaryota > Viridiplantae > Streptophyta > Pinopsida > Cupressales > Cupressaceae > Thuja > Thuja plicata. The sequence continues at coordinate 4,573,846 of MU224049.1, read as the reverse complement.
TGCATCATCTCTTGGCTTTCTCGCATTTGCTATTTTTCCTTCCTGCTTCAGTTTGCTTTCCTGCTTCAGTTTGCTTTCCTTCTTTAGTGTGCTCATGCTTCTGCTCTCATTCATCTTTGAGATTTTGCTTGACCTCACATGGATTGAAACTGGTCACACCTGGGGGCATGTTCCTGATCTAGGGGGAATTGTCTTATCTTTTTGGAGTCTTTCTTCTTTTGCATCGGTCACCAGTGGATCTCACTAGGTCTGCCTGCCGATGCTTCATAGCACTTCATCTCCTTTTGAGACTCTCTTTACATCAGTCACTAGTGGTTCTCACTGAGTCTTCCTGCTGATGCTTAGATCTCGTTATTGATCTTTATGCTTGAGAATCTTTCTCACGATAGTCACTAGTGGTTCTCACTGAGTCTGCCTACTGTCGCTATTGCTGAGATTTCTCCCATTGTCTCGCTATCTTCTTGTTCAGCTTTGATCCATTTTTTACTTGGGGGCATGGTTCCCCGCTTTGATTTCTCTTTGGTTTACACTTGAGTCAATAATTTTTTCAAAGAACAACTCTCTACTGGCATGAACTGGTGTTTCTCAACACTTTAATCAAACAATGTTTTTCAACACTCTCTTTGGACACATCTGTGTTTTTTAACACACGTTGGATATCTCACGACGTAAACATCTCTCGATAGCAATCAAACACATTGCACTCACAAGCACAATGGTGTTTCTCAACACCCTACACATAGACACATTTGTAAGCCTTGAAACGTGCTGAGCTGTGATTGAATTTTTCTTGGTATGATGTCTGTTCTCATGAATTTCACTGATATTTTCTTTGTCTACTGCTTGTTGGTGTGGTTTTGATGATCCGACAATGTCAAATAAATAGGGTGTATGTGATAAGAGCTTCCATGTTAAGGTGGAAAAGACTCACATCCCTCGATCTTGTTTATTTGTATGCCAAGGGGAGGTTGGAAATATCTCCTTGATTGTTATTGCTCTATTTGTTTACTTGTGTACTCTTACTACATCAAACTGGAAATAATGTTTAGGTTACCTTGGCTTTTGCGTCTCAGTGCTTATGTTCATTTCCTACATTTTATCCGATGAAAGTCATATTCGTTCTTATGGTTGCAGCAGCACCAGAAAGGATTGTATTGACTCTGATTATCCAAAAGCACTTGATGATGATAAATACGATGAATCCAACAACCAAGTCCTAGGATTGCATTTATCTTAGGCTTGCATTTGCATTGTAGGCTTGCATTCACATTTTTAGGCTTGCATTGTGGCAGTTTTGGTGCTCTCTTCATTGTCTTCTCATTCTTCAAAGGTCCTCATCTTTCATCATGGCTTCTTCTCGACTGCACAAGTGTCCGGTCCTCACTCTTGATCTTTGTTCATATTCTTTTGGTTAGTACCTATTGTATATTGCAATAACCTGCATGAGATGATTAGTACCATTGCATTCATTACATTACATTCATTTCCAAAAAGCGCATTTCCATACATTCATTTGCATTTATATATCTATAAACATGTGCATCCATTATAAGCATAAATCAAATCATACATAGCATTTATCCATCTAACATCTATCATTACACTATATTCATTCATACATCAATAAAACATGTGCATAAAACATTTGCATATTCATCCATTTGCATACATCTCTAATCCATACATCTAATCATATAAGAAACATCTCATGAGACATACACATCTAAAGAAATATGTAAACAAGTACAATGATGCCAAAATTGAGCTCATATATATATATATATATATATATATATATATATATATATATATATATATATAT
>MU224049.1:4534326-4553710 GCA_018584345.1 Thuja plicata | reverse complement strand
AGAGCAGAGGATGATAGAGATCATTGAATAACTATGACTGGAACTATCTAAGCATTAAAAATGCTTGTTTTTGTTCATTATTGAGAACACTCTATAATAGAAGTTTTGTTGTAAGAGATGCAAGCATAGTTGGCCCCTAACAAGGTGTTGTATACCTTTAACAGGGTTGTTATCGCTCTAACAAGTAATTGTACTAGGTAATATTCAGCTCCTAATAGTGCAAGGTATCCTTATAGGGACATTATACTTTAGTGCATGCTTGTGGGTACCATCCCCACCAGGTTTTTCCCTTGGCCATAGTTTCCTTGACAAAAAATAATGGTGTTATGAGTTTTGTGTTATTTTTTTATGTTCTTTTCATTTCATCAAGCTTATATGGTTTATGTGGAATCGGTTTAAAGTTTATTTTAAGTGATGTAATAATGATTCACCCCCCTCTTAGTATTACTTAATCCTAATAATTGGTATCAGAGATTTTGGCCCTTGGAGAGAAAGTATAACAACTTAAGTGAGATCAAAATGGATTTAGAAAATTTACAAGAGAACTTTGAAGCAACACTTGAAGACCTTGATAAAGAAAAAGTAGAAAATGGTGACATGAGATTCAAATTATGGAGAGGTGATGGATTCATCAAGAAAATTAATGATCAGCTTGAACATTCTAGAAATCAGAGAGAAGATCTTATGGTTTAGAAAGAAGATTCAGACAATGATAATTCAGATCAGATAAAGAAACTTGAACAAGAGAATGATGCTTTGAAGCTTGAAAATTACATGATGGCTAAAGAGATTCAACAAGAAAAGAATGCTAAGATCAAGATTGAGGAAGCTTTGAAAGATGCTAATACTCTGATGGGACAAATGAAGATTGACCTTGACAATTACAAGAACAACTATCTAGAATTGGGGAGATATAATCAGATCATAAAATGTGAACTTATTGAGACAGAGAAACACATTAAGAAACTTCATCGATAGATAGAGAGAAAGACAGAAACCTAAAGGTGGTATGACTGGTATGTTAGTAATAACTAAGGGGGGGGGGGTGAATCAGTGGCCTCAAAAATTAATCCTAAAATCAACCCTTAAAACTTATGACCACAAATTACGTCTCAATTATCATCTATCCTACAAGATGAATGCCATGAAATACTTATATCAATTTACTACTTTTTAGATTGCTTTGTTAAACCTTCTTCTGTATGTTTATAGATAAGCAGTCATCTATCTACCGAAACATAGTAAATATGTAGAGTATACCGATCAACCCAAAATTAACTATGTAAGATACATAATAGTAAAGAAATGAATCATACACACATAACACATCAATTTTTAATGTGGAAACCCTGTTAAGGGAAAAACCACTGGGACCGGTACCCCAAATTTTCACTCTTCTAAAGTGAGCCCTGTTAAGAGCCAACCCTCTTAAAGGTTACAAACACACTATAAGGTGTGACCTTGTTAGAGGATTTAGAAATAGTTTGTCAACTAGTATCTGGCATCTAATGCTACCATCCTTGATCAAACTCTCTTGGCCTATCAATAGGTATCGGGCATATCCAATGCTACTTTTGTGATCAAAATTTTTGATACTACTTGGGATGTATCTCAATTTAAAATACTTTTAAGTCCTTCTTGATTAAGAGGCTTATATGCTTCAATGGTTAAACTGAAACACTAATGATCTGTTCATACATACAACTCAATTGCAGATTTTTAGATCCATTATAGGTCCCTTACTTCACTAATCAATTTAATCAAATATATACCTTTGCTCCACACTTGTTCTTCTCTGTGATTCTTGTCTCACTATTTGTCAGTGTGTGCAGAATCTAGCTCTTCCTTTAGCTTGTTGATCAAGATTAAAATGAAGAATTTATTCTCCTTCATATTTCCTTTAGCATCTTTCCTCTTCTCTTGTTCACCCCACACACACAATTCATAATGAATTGAGTTTTTCTCTTATAGACATGATTTCCTCTTTTCTTGGCTTTCTTGATCTTGGCATGCTCAACAATCTTTTCCAATAGATTTAAAGAAAATATCCAGTCTGATCTTGTAGAGATCTTCTTGCCAACTAGACAAATCAACTTTAAATCAATTACTTATCTTCGGCTTTATCTAGATGATTAAAACAATGATAAGTATCTGTTAACTCTATATTTAGCTTCTTGATAGCTAAGCATTTTTGTCATTTTTTGAACTCTCTATTCTGTTAGTCAACACTTCAATTAGTCATCGGTACTAATTGACTCTTTTTTCAGTGTGACTTTAGTTGTCATCAGGATCTCCATCCTTGTCTTCTCTGTCGGGCAACACTAAAATTATGTCCGTCGGGTTACTCTGTGTTTTTCTAATCGGGAAACACTGTAACTCTAATCATTGGTAATGTTGTGCATTTGTTCATCGGGAAACACTGTGACTTTTTTCTTTTACTCTGACCATTGGGTGCACTCCGTCGGTGTGTGTAGTCACTTAGTGAATACTTGACTTGTATGCATTACTAATAGCATAGCCTTTGATTCATTAGTTCTTTGAACTCTTTTGCAGTATTACAATGACTATACAGATTATATCAAGTTGACATCAATGAAAATACAATACATTAACTAATTTAATGCCTTGCATGATCATCAACTTAATATCTTCAAACATTCAATCAGTTACATGTCATCAATCTCTCTCTTTGGCATTGATGGAAACATACTACATTATCTTTCTATACCATTGCTAATACAATATGAAATATATAGTTTCATCAAGCTTTCCTAATGTAACTGTTACAAATGTCTCATTATCGGTAAGCTCAAATAGCTTTGAATTGATTCTTGCAGCTTTCTTTTTGTCTTCAATCCCTTTACTGGATAGATGTAGAATATTTATTTCTCTGATGTGATGTGTTATCCTTCTGTGTAAAACTCTCTCCCTTTGTCTGTTCTCCTTTCTTTTGATGTTTTCTCTCCCTTTCTATTTACTCTCCTTGAGATGATAATGGATATAATTTCTCCCTTTGTCAGTATGATAATGATATATTTCTCTCCCTTTGACATTAATGCCAAACATCTTATCTTTTCAAACAAGCTTTTGACAGTTATGTTAAGTGGATCCTTTCTATCGATAATATATTCCTTGAAGTTCCCAATTCATCAGTAATACCTCTATTTCTCGAAGTAGATAAATACCTTGCTGTGTATAGATTTATCTTTGAAGTCCATCTCTTTGCTTGCATCAACATGAATGATATTATGATAATATGTAGGTTGATACAGCCTTCTAGTCAGCTTACTGACCAGTAGACAAGGGTCTGACCCCTAGTCTCTTTCTCAAGTACTCAAATGCATCCTTGGGCAGTGGCTTGGTGAAGATATCGGCTAATTTTTCCTTTGATTACACATAATCAAGTATCACCTATTTTTCCTAAACTTGTTCTCTTAAATAATGATACTTGATGATAATATGATTTGTTTTAGCATGCATGAATAGGTTTTTTGAAATGTTTATTGCACTTGTATTATCACAATAGATAACTATTAGCTCCAAAATTTTCATATGCATACCTTCCAGTAACTGTTTGGTCCATGCAATATTTGAGAAGTTTGTAGTAGAAACAACATACTCTACTTCTGTAGTAGATTGTGAGATGCATCCTTGTTTCTTGCTGATCCATGTGACAAGTTTGTCACCCATGAAGAATGCTCCTCTAGTTGTGCTCTTTCGGTCATCAAGATTTCCAGCCCAATCAGCGTCGGTAAAGACCTTAAGTTCAAATTTGCCTTCTCTTCTATACCATAAGGCATATTCCTTAGTATTCTTCAGATATCTTAGAATTATTTTTGCAACAGTCATATGTGATTCTCTGGGATTAGCAGAAAATCTAGCAACTATTCCTACTACATGTGCAATATCTAGTCTAGTATGTACAACATACATGAGTTTTCCAATCATTGATCTATACAAAGTCTGATTTACCTTTGATGTCTTTTCCTCCTTTGTCATCTTGCACCCAAGTGCCATCAGTGTTCCAACTAGTTTGGACTCTTCCATCTTGAATATTTTTAGTACTTCTTTAATGTACTTGGATTGTGTAATGAAAATACCTTCATCTTGTTGCATGATCTATATACCAAGAAAGAAATTTATCTCTCTAAACATAGACATCTCAAATTATTTTCTCATCTCATTTGAAAATGATTTGCATAGCATATCATTGCCTCCGAATATGATGTCATCAACAAATATCCCAGCAATCAAAATGTTAGCATCAGTATCTTCCTTCAAGTAAAGATTACTGTTTTCACTAGTTCTTACAAATACAATACTTATAACATAGGAATGAAGTCTTTCATACTAGGATTGGGGTGCTTGTTTCAATCCATACAGGGCTTTGTGAAGTCTACATACCACGTCCCTTTTGTCTGGATCAAAAAAACCTTCTAGTTGTTCAATGTATACCTCTTCTTCAAGTATTCCATTCAGGAATGCAGACTTGACATCTATTTGATATACCTTAAATCCTTTATATGCATCATAAGAAAGTAATATTCTTACTCCTTCCATCCTAGCAACGGGTGCAAAGGTCTCTCCATAGTAATTTCCTTCTTCTTGTGCATACCCCTTGCATACTAGTCTTGCTTTATTTCTTGTGACTTCTCCATTCTCATTCAACTTATTCCTAAATATCCATTTTGTATCGATGACATTCTTGTCATCTAGTCTTGATACAAGTGTCCATATGTTGTTTTTATCTATCTGTTCAATCTCTTCATTCATAGCACTTATCCATTCATCATTATCTAGTGCAACATTGACAGATTTTGGCTCATAATAACAAATAAGACATCTTGTATTTAGAGACTTACTTCTGGTTCTCATACTAGCCTTCTTGTCTCCAATGATCTAGTCCTGTGGATGGTTCCTTCTGACATATATTGCAATTATAGGTACAACTCTTTGTCTATCATCTTGATCATCATTTTTTTCTTCATTCTGTTCTCCATCAAGTTGTGCATCATCGTGAGAAATATTTTGATCATTGGTATTTGCATCCTGATGATCGGGTGCAATGATTTGTTACTCAGGAGCTCTACATTATTGGTAGGATAGAGTGTCAGGTTCCTCATTATAAGTGAACCTATTGTAGTCCTCTAGTTCTTTAGTGCTTTCCTTTTCATTCTTCTCTGCAAATTCATCTTTCTTTACATTTGCACTTTCAACAATTTTGTTAGAGGCTTTATTTAGACATTTATAAGCCTTGCTCTTGGTGGAATACCCTAGAAAAATTCCTTCATCACTCTTGGAGTCAAGTTTTCCATTTCTAGCATCTTTTAAGATATAACATCGACTACCAAAATTTTTGAAATAACTTACATTGGGTGTGTATCCATACCATAGCTCATAAGGTGTCTTTTTGGTGTCTTTCTTTAATTGTACTATGTTCAATGTGTAAACAGTAGTACTGAAAGCTTCCCTCTAGAAGATTTGGGTGATGCCTTTCTCTATCATCAGTGTCCTTGCACAATCAACTATGGATCTGTTCCTTCTTTCAGCAATTCCATTATGCTATGGTGTTCTCGGTGCAGAGACCTATCTTTTGATTCCATGCTCATTACAAAAGTTAGTGAATTCATCTGAAACAAATTGCCTTCCTCTATATGATCTTAAGCACTTTAACTCCTTACCACTTTTCTTTTCAATCATTGCTTTGTACCATTTAAACATCTTAGATTCTTCTAATTTATCTTTTAGAAACATGACTGTCATCATTCTAGAGTAATCATCAACAAAGAGAATAAAATATCTATCTCCATAATAACTCTTTATCCTCATAGGTCCACATAAATCAGTATGGACTAATTCTAGAATTGCATCAGATGTACGGGTTTTGTTTTTAAAACTAGACTTTGTCATTTTATCTTTTTGACAATTCTTAGACATGATGTTGTCGGGCTTGGTCATTGTTGGTAATGCTCTAACATTTCTCTTTTTTCTAATCTTTATCATGTTGTCAAAATTCACATAACACAATCTTTTGTGCCACAACCATATGTCTTCATTTGTAGCAATCAAAAAAGTGGAGTCAGTATCATTCAGATAGAATAAGTTACCTTTTTTATGCTCATCGATACCAATCAGATTTCCTGATTTATTGAAGATCTTTGCCATCTTATTTTCAAATGCTACTTTGTGACCTGAATTATTCAACTGAGAGACACTCAATAGATTATAATTCAATCCATTTACCCAATAAGAATTTTCACATTTTATCTGGTTATTCAACATTATTGTTCCTCTACCTTCAATTGGACAGGGTGTGTCATTACCCATTCTTACTGAACCTCCTTTATAGTATTCAAAAGTCTCAAACTTCTTCTTATCACTACTCATATGGTGAGTGCAACCACTATCTATGATCCAAACATAATTTTTTCTAACCTTAGATATGAAAGCTATTTCTACATACCTTTGTTCATCATCATCTGAATAATCCTTTACAACCACAAATACCATCATGATGTCTTCATCAGATTCGGTGTCACTATCATCATCTTTGCATTTTTCTAGGTAACTGGCCTTCTTTCCTTTGTCCTTATATTCTTGAGTATCTCTTCTTTCTAATTTTTGGTAGCTTCTGTAATCACCTCTGTGAGAATTATTTTCAAATGATCTATCATTACTTTTGCCATCTTTTCTTCTATTAGTACATCTTGCATTAAAGTGTCCAATATCTTTGCAATTAAAATAAACAAGTGGTAATTTACCTTTGTATTTACCTTTGCCTCTCTGCATTCTTCTGGCCATAAGTGCTTCAATTTCATCAAGATTATATTCTTCACTTTCAATATCACTATCTTTTCTCATAGTGTTTTTATGACTTGATTTACTTATTCTCATAGAGGTTTTGAATGTAGACTCTATGTTTGGTAAGACACTATTATCAAAGTTATTCATCTCAAATGAAATCATTCTTCCAATCAAACTATCTAGAGTAACATTTTGATTTTCTACTTCTCTCATTCCTTGAATAGCAGACACTCTAATAGCATAAGTAGGCAGTAAGGTTCTTAGAATTTTACTTACCACTATATCTTCTTTAGGTAAACCTCCAACTCCTCGGATAGCATTGACTACCTCTTTGATTCTTGTGCTATACTGAGTGATGTTTTCACCTTCTTTCATTATGAGATCATCAAATTTTCCTCTAAGGTTTTTTTCCTTGGTTCTCAAAACATTGTTTTCACCACCATGTACAAGCATCAATTCGTCCCACATCTGCTTTGCCATCTTGCAGGTTTTGACATCTTCAAATTCAGCATCAGAAAGTGAGGAATAAAGCTCTATCATCATGCCACTATGTTCATGATTCTCTCTCATTTGTTCAACTTTTGGTTCTCCTATGGGAAACCCATATTCAGTTTCTAAGTATTGAGTGACATCATTACCAACACCTGATAAGTGGAGTCTTATTTTGCTCAGCCATGAAGCAAAATTGTCTTTGTTCAAATTGGGCACATCTTTTCTATTTATCTTGTGATCTTTAGATTAGGTCTTGAAACCTTCCTTTCTAAGCACACAAGCTCTGATACCAATTGTTAGTAATAACTGAGAGAGGGGGGAGGGGGGTTGAATTAGTGGCCTCGAAAATTAATCCTTAAATAAACCATTAAAACTTATGACCACAGATTATGTCTCAATTATCATTTGTCCTAGAAGATGAATGCCATGAAATACTTATATCAATTTACTACTTTTTGGATTGCTTTGTTAAACCTTCTTCTGTATGTTTATCGATAAGCAGTCATCTATTTACCAAAACACATTAAATATGCAGAGTATACCGATCAATCCAGAATTAACTATGTAAGATACAAAACAATAAATAAATAAATCATACACACATAACACATGGATTTTTAACGTGGAAACCCTGTTAAGGTAAAAACCATTGGGATCGGTACCCCAAATTTTCACTCTTCTGAAGTGAGCCCTGTTAAGATCCAACATTGTTAAAGGTTACAAACACACTGTAAGGTGTGACCTTGTTAGAGGATTTAGAAATAGTTTGTCAATTAGTATTTGGCATCTAATGCTACCATCCTCGATCAAACTCTCCTGGCCTATCAATAGGTATCGGGCATATCCAATGCTACTTTTTTTATCAAAATTTTTGATATTCCTTTGGATGTATCTAAATTGAAAAAGACTTTTAATTCCTTCTCGATTAAGAGGCTTATAAGCTTCAATGGTTAAACTAAAACACTAATGATCTATTCATACATACAAATCAATTGTATATTTTTAGATCTATTGTAGTTCCATTACTTCACTGATCAATATAATCAAATATATACCTTTGCTCCACACTTTTTCTTCTCTGTGATGCTTGTCTCATTTTTTGTGGATGTCTGCAAAATCTAGCTCTTCCTTTAGCTTGTTGATCAGGACTGAAATGCAGACTTTCTTCTCCTTCAAATTTCCTTTAGCATCTTTCCTCTTCTCTTGTTCACCCCACACACACAATTTGTAATGAATTGAGTTTGTCTCTTATAGACATGATTTACTCTTTCTTGGCTTTCTTGATCTTGGCGTGTTCAACAATCTTTTCCAATAGATTTAAAGAAAATCTCCAGTTTGATCTTGTAGAGATCTTCTTTCCAACTGGACAAAGTAGCTTTAAATCAATTACTTATCTCTGGCTTTATCTGGATGATTAAAACAATGATAAGCATTTGTTAACTCTATATTTAGCTTCTTGACAGCTAAGCATTTTTGTCTTTTTCTGAACTCTCTATTCTGTTAGTCAACACTTCAGTTAGTCATCAGTGATAATTGACTATTCCATCGGTGTGACTTGATTTGTCATCAGGATCTCTGTCCTTGTCTTCTCTATCGGGAAACACTGAAATTCTGTCCATCAGGTTACTCTGTGTTTTGATCATCGGGAAACATTGTAACTCTACTCATTGGTAATGTTGTGCATTTGTTAGTCAAGCAACACTGTGACTTTGTTCTTTTACTCTAACCGCCGAGTGCACTCCGTCGATGTATGTAGTCACTTAGTAAATACTTGACTTGTATGCATTACTGATAGCATAGTCTTTGATTCATCGGTTCTTTGAACTCTTTTGCAGTATTACAATGACCATACCGATTATATCAAGTTGACATCAATGAAAATACAATACATTAACTGATTTAATGGCTTGCATGATCATCAACTTAATATCTTAAAACATTCAATCAGTTACATGTCATCATGTTATTGGCTTCAATGAAGCTCAATGTTCTAAGACTCAAGAAGAAAAATATGATGCTAAGATTGATGCAGAAAAACCTATTCTTGAAGAACCTAAAGAATAGATCAGACCTTTCAAAGGTATATGTTTTGGATGCAATAAGTTTGGACACATGAAGAACGATTGCAGAGGTAATACCCCTTTCAGAACTTTTTCTGGTTATTATTTTAATTGTAATGCATATGGGCACAAGAAGACAAAATGTAGGAAACCTAATCAAACTAGATACAGACAAGACAACAATAGAGTAGAATTACCAGCTAAGATCATATGTTACAAATTCAAAAACCTTGGAAACATTGCCAGGAATTGTAAATTGCAAGTCAATCAATACAGTAAACCTCCTATATGCTACAAATGTAACAATCCAGGTCATATAGCGAAGTTTTGCAGGTATAATAAAGTAAATAACAAAAGAACACCACCTCTTATGGATACAAATAGAAATGAAAATAATACTGGTAAGAGTATGGAAGGATAAAAGAATGATTTTCAAAATTGTTTCAGGAAAGAAGAAGATAACATCAGTGGTAAAGTATGGAGAGTCAAAGAGTCTAATGATGTATTGGTTCAAGAAGAGACAATATATGCTACTAGATATTCACCTGATGCTAGCAAAGTAGAATCAACCTAATTGGTTGAGCATGGCCTTAGGGGGAGAATTGGATGAGCACACAAAAATATATCTAGCCCCTGATTGTGTGGATTAAGCTATAGAGAGCTTAGGTATGATATTGGCCGACATCATGGAACTTATATATAAGAGCGTAACTTCAGATGATGCATATTTTATGATTGTGAGATTTATGACTAAGTGGATAGCATTGGGTAAAGTGAGTTTTTAAAATTTATTGATGTATAAAGAACCTAATGGTTATATATTTCCTTACTAGATTTGACAAGCAGTGACCTAAGGAGATCAGAGAGAAGAAAGATTCAGACTATCTAGCAACTACTTTGCATGATCGATCGAAGCGAAAACTTGGAACTTAGCATGTAAAAGGTATTTACATCATTTACATCTAGAGAAGCTATGGATGCACCTTTGATATATGATGTTGTAGATAAACCTAGATACAAGTTTAAGAAACATCCTTTAAAGTCATGTGAAGACGAACCTGAAGGAGAATTTTCCTAGACACTGCATGTCATTTCCACATAGAAGATATTAGGGCATACATTCATTGCAAGTATGATATACTGGGTATTGACGAGATTTGTACTGAAATGGAGTACATGAATGATAATGGAAAAATGAAAGATGAGTTCAAACATATAGATGAGTTAAGCATTATGAAAATTCTAGACTTATATGAATTCAATGAAGAGGAATGGTTCAAAATATTGCTGAGCAGAGTTCATGATCAGTTCATTTGGATAGGAGAGAAACCTGTAAAGATTTGAAGTCAATTGATTCATGATATTACTGGATTGGACAACAATGGAACTATCCCTATGGCTGATAAGAACATAAAGAAACAAGTAGAAACCCTAAGACATTCAAAATGGGATAGGTGAGCTATGACAATTAATGATATATTCTTACAGGATGTCAGATTGAATTCGATGATACTTGGTTACAAATTCTACTATAGAAGTCACCTAACTCAGTATTTGGAGGTGTTATCATGATGGGATACCAAATGGTGAAATAAAATACCACTTTTAGTCAATGCGAAGTTCTGGCACAATATTTTTTGGAGAATGTCAAACTAAAAAAGAAGGACAAGTCTAAAACCTTTTGATTTGGATAACTCTTAATGCACATGTATATCCACATTGAGCACAAGTTTCCTAGCATGAACCCAAGTGTTTGGAGAAAAGGGCTACCTACTAGTATTCATATTTATGAGAGCTACCAAAGAAAAAATAGCGTGTGGGTTGATGGATAACTATTTGGGATGATCAAGGTTCTTTAGAGGCAAATGAAGGAAAGAATCAAAATTCCTGAAGAACTAGTTGAAAAGTATAAGGACAAAATTTGTTTTATGGTTGAGACAGGCTATGTATGTTTTGAAGCAGTTATACCTAGGGTGAAATGGTGTTACCCTATGGGCTATGAATTTATTTATGAGGTCCTAACTATGTAGATTGAACATGTGTTGACATTTGAGATGGATTCATCTAAGGAGAGATGGGGCACCTATGAGGAAAAATCAGAAAAAGTCAGAGAAGAGCATACCAGAGGAATGAGGAAGAGGAAAGTTGAAATTTTTTTTGATGCATATGGAACAAAGGTAATTTTGACTAAAGAATAATTGAGAGAAGTGAAGAAGAAGATAGCAGAGCAATCTTCTAGATTGGCAAGTACTACTACTACAGCCCTTCCACCTCTAGATATTGAACATGTAGCTATTCCACCTTCTACTAGTATTGATGTTACCACCCCTTCACCACCATTGAAGATATCACAAGAAGAGGCACTTAAGATTGTACCTCAGAGAAGCACTAGATCTATCAAACCAGATTCACCTCCTAAGGAACATAGGACTGAAGGAGAAGAGAAGACAATAGAAAAATAGTCCGCTAGTGACAGACAAGTATGGAAGTCAGACTTGAAAATGATTGAAAAGAGAGCTATTGAGCAAGGGAAGATAGTTTCAATAAACAAGTACTATGAAAGGTATGAGGAATGTAATAAGCTTAAGATTGAAGATATTGTAGTAAATCACTTACTTGTTTTCAAGAAGAATCTACTAGAATTAGAGGGAAGTTTACCTTAAGATATTTATGGTAGACTGGAAGTAAGGAAACAACTTGCACATATTGAAGATGATGCTATTAGAAATCAAGCTATTGATGATATGCTACTAGTAGTTTCTATAAAAGAAAGAGAAAGAATACTTAATGCACTGAAACCACTATTGAGGACTAAGGATAGATTAGTAAATATTATGGAAATAAAGTATGAAGAAGTTACAGAAGAGATTCAAAGAGAATTGGATCAGATACTAATGAATAATATTCCTAAGAAGACTCCACCTCCTAAACCTACAATTCCTAGACCCTTAGGAATTGGAGAGAGTTCTAAAATAACTGAGGGAAATGTTAAGAAGAGAAAAGATGATATGCAACTAGATTTCTATGTTTCTGGTGTGCCTATGACTCTTAACACATTTCTTGATGAGAAGGACCCATTTGCAGGTAGTATGAACAACATAATTATAGAGGAAAATGAAGAACAAAAAGAAGAAGAACAGGAAAAGGAAGAACAAAAGGAGGAAGAGAAGAATATTGAGTCTGAATAGAGAATTGAGACTGAGACAGTAAAAGAGAAAGAGATAAGAACTGAGGTAAAACAAGAACCTAATACACCTACTAATATGTTGTTGGCAAGTATGGACAGAACATTGACTACTGATATTGACAGTATGGATGAGGATGAGTTGATGAAACTATACTTCATTGCATTCTCTAAAGCTAAGGAAAGATATGAGCAGAAAGGAGATAAAATATCTAAAGTGATTACTAGGGAAGTAAATACAGTGAAAAAAATCCTCTCTATACCTATTGTATTTCAAGGAAAAGATGAGGCAGAGAATTTGAGGTTGACAATAGATGATTTTGACAGTCACTATGAATCTTTAGTGAAGATTGCTGAAGAGAAGGCTTAGAAGAGTTATCTAGAGAAGAAGTTGAAGGAAGTTTTCCTGTCTATCTCATGGGACTTGGGAATTTTAAGAGAATATAAAACTAACTCAAGAAACTGTGTCACACATGGAAGGATGCTATACAACAATTGTATAAATCCTATTAGACATATTCAGAACATTAAAGACATTTTGGCAAAGGAAAGGGCTTCACTGAATAAAATGATGGACAGTTGTGAGACCTCCTCACAATCTATATTAGAGATGGACAGAGATATAAAAAAATATATGAAAAGATGAATGTATTAGATATTGAGAAAGGGAGAGTCATGACAAGATTTGGTTTGTTGAAGAGTTTAATCACTCCTAAACTATCAGTTCTTGAAGTGCATTTATCTGATATGGAGAAGACAAAAGAGTCATTAAAAAATTCTATGCCTATAGAATTGAAATCCATAGAGACATCATCTTATGCACTTAATGGACTAATTCATGTTAGTCAATTATTGATTTATTCATGGAGCACTGAAGTGAAGATCATGGAAGACACCTTCCAAGATGTACTCAAACTAGTGAGAAAACACTGAAATCCTACAAATTTGTAAATTTTGCACCTTTGGCGTTGTTTTCAAAGGGGGAGAGGAGAAGAAAAAAGAGTTAGAATGAGTTAGTAGAAAATGATATATATATATATATATGAAAGAAAAGAAAAAGATGATAGTGAGTTGGGACACTTAATCATTTTTTGCTAAGTGTTGCCATCAATGCCAAAGGGAGAGATTGTTGGAAAGTGACAAGTTTTTTATGATTTGAGACACTTATGGGTTATCATTTATGGAAAAATATCTGGTATATTGATTGCATGGAATGAAGTTATGTTTTGGAGATGCAGTCTTCAAAATGACTAAGTATAGAAGCAAAAAAATAGAGTATGACAGTATTGTTTTTGCTAGAGAAGATCGAGTACAATGAGATATGATTTGTGAGCTTAGTGGAAGATATTATGGGGTATGTATGACCTCCACCAAATATTGATTTAGTTTTGGAATTGATTACAGTAAGTTAGAGAGATTTGCAGATAAGCGCAGACAAAAGGACAACATAACAGAGAAGTTGAATAGAAGCGATGATTTAAGGAGTATAGTGTGGACTCCTGGCAAGATAAGTTGGATTATAATTTTGGATAATCTATATTTTGGTTATGTAAGAGCGCCGACTTTGTATTTTATCTTTACATTATTTATTTTGTATTGAGAGTTGACTATGTGATATTATTAAGAGAGCCGACTTGGTAATAAGAAATATATATATATATATATATATATATATATATATATATATATATATATATGAAGACTTTTTGTAAAGAAAAGATATGATGGAAGTTTAATGAGAAAATGTATATGGGTATGTAAAAATGGCAGAGCATAGGATGATAGAGATCATTGAAGAACTATGCCTGGAACTATCTAAGCATTGAAGATGCTTGTTTTTGTTCATTATTGAGAATACTTTGAAACATAAGGTTTTTTGTAAGAGCTGTAAGCTCAGTTGGCCCCTAACAAGGTGTTGTATACCTGTAACAGGGTTGTTATTCCTCTAACAAGGAATTTTACTATGTAGTATTTAGCTTCTAACAGGGCTAGGTCTCCTTATAGGGACATTATACTTTAGTGCATGCTTGTGGGTACCATCCCCACCAGGGTTTTCCCTCAGCTAGGGTTTTCTCGACAAAAAATAATGGTGTGGTGAGTTCTGTGTTATTTTTTAATGTTAATTTTATTTTAGCAAGCTTATGGTTTATGTGGAATTGGTTTAAAGTTTATTTTAAGTGTTTTAATACCAATTCACCCCCCTCTTAGTATTACTTAATCCTAACAGTTCTATATGTTGAAGGTTTGAAATATAATATTTTGAGTGTTGGTTAGTTAGTTGACAAAGGATACAACTTACAATTCAAGGAAGGAATGTGCAAGATTATTGGAAGCTCTAGAATTGAGATTGCTACAGGGAGAAAGAAAAATGGTAATGTATTTAATTTGATCAATTTTCAAAGTAGATGCCTGATTGCTAAGATTGATGACATTTGGTTGTGGAACAAAAGACTTTGTCAAGTGAGCTTTGATAACATTGTGCAGATAAGTACTACAAGAGCTGTTAGAGATATTCCTAAGTTACTGAATCTTGTTAATGCGATATGTAAGGAATGTCCATTGGGTAAATTAACTAAGTCTACCTTTAAGAGAAAAAAATATTCTTCGAGTGAAATTTTGGATTTGGTGCATATTGATCTATGTGGTCCTGCAAGAACAAGAAGTTATTATGGGAAAATATATTTCATTTTATTCATTGATGATTATTCTAGAATGATGTGGGTTGCATTTTTGAAAGAGAATCTGAAGCCTTTGACAAATTCAATATTTTCAAAGCTATGGCTAAGATTGAAATAGGATTGAAGTTGAAGTTTCTGAGATTGGAAAAAGGTGGTGAGTTTAATTCTAATTAATTTAACCCTTTTTGTGAAGTTCATGGAATAAAAAGACATATGTATCCTCTATGGACCCCACAACAGAATGGAATTGTAGAGAGAAGAAATAGAACTATTCTAGGCACTACTAGAACCAAGATGATTGAAGGTAATATTTCATAGATCTATTAGAGAGAAGATGTTAGAATTGTAGTATACACTCTTAATTGAGTGCAAATTAAGAAAGGAACTAGTAAAAAACCTTATGAACTTTGTGTTGGATGATATCAAATTTGGATACTATTCATGTTGTTGATATTCATGTTTTGTCACCGATGTCAATATATGTTTTTGTGGAGAGAAAAAACTAGTTATTTGACTAACAGAAGTGTACAGACACTGTACAGATGTTTCAGTATGATCGAAGCTAGGGATACAAAGACATATGTGTGATGAAATTATTCCTAAGGTCTCTTGATTTGAGGTTACATATTGGTGATGTTATAGATGATTTAGTGAAGACTAGTTTCTGGAGTGTGATAGTAATGCTTGAAAGAGCAGGTCTCTATATTTTGTGTATATCTTACAGATGAAGATGTTTTAGCAGATGCAAGCTTATGGGATGACTGAGGAAACATTGAAGAATGTTTTTTACTGATCAATTTTTGTGAAATTATTGGTGATGTTAGTTGTCTCATGTATTCTAAAGGAGACCTATTTTGGTGGCCGAATTCAGACATGTAGTGTGTATTATGAATTATGAGAGTGGATTGTGGATCTTGGAGTATAAGTGATGGATTTTAATTGATGTTTACTTTTTATAGGTACCATGTGTATCTTAGAAAGGGTTTAAATACTTATTTGTATATTGGGAAAGCCTAATTGGCCGACCTAATTAATTATTTATGTATTAGGAAAGCTTAATTGGATGACCTAATGAATTATTGTAATAGGGTATATATGTGAGATCTTTTATTTTAGAAAGATGTGGAAGAGATTGAAAATGAAGAGAAGTGAAAGCTGTGAGGCTTGTTCTACTGTTGGATGTAGAGAAGAGTTTTTGATAAGAATACTTCATTGGAACTGACCAAGAAAATATAGTTTCTATCAGGAAGTTCAATAGACTGTATATTTCCTATATACACGTGTTCAGATTGTGAATTCTTGAGGGTGGATTTAACCTTCTTTGGGAAGTGTGCCTAGGTAGCAAGCCTACTAATTGTCTTGACTCCTAAAAGGGTATGTTTCCTAACAGGGACTGTGTATTTTAATGTTGTAATAAGCTCCTAATAGGGCTAAATCTTTTAACAAGGATACTATACTCTAAGTAAATTATTTGTGGGTGCTAATTCCCACCATGGTTTTACCTTTAACAAGGTTTCCTTGACAACAAGTATTGTGTTATTGTGTTGGCATTTACTGTGTTATCATTTGAATAGTAGTTTTGGTTTATAAAGTTTAAAGTTTAATATTCTATATCACAACTAATTCACCCCCCTCTCAGTTGTGATTGTGGACTGTTATTCCTAACAATTGACATCAGAGCTGCTGGTCTTTAGAGAGAAAGATTAATAGATTGAGGTGATCCTAAAGATGAATTACTATAGGAAGGATAGTCCAAAATTTGATCCTGAAAACTTTGACAGTTGGAAGAACAAGAAGAGAAAACATTTGATATATTTGGGAATTGACTACTGGATGATCACAAAGAAGAATGAAAAGATAGCGACTGAGGATGAATTGGAGAAATTTACTGAAGACAATAAGAATCTATTTTCATGTAATATGGTTGCAAGGGAATCAATGAACAGTGCACTCTTTGAAGGTGAATTCATAGAAGTAAAAGACTTGGACTCTGCACATGAGATTTGGACAAGATTGCAGGTACTGTATGAAGGAGATAAGTTTACAAGATAGGAAAAGTTACAAAACTGGAAGACCAAGATGGAATAACTAAAAATGAGAGAAGATGAGAAAATTAGGGCATATGGACATACAATTACTGAAGCGGTTACTGGAATTAGAAACTCTAGAGGTACTTACAGTGAGAAAGAAGTGATTGCAAAGATTCTCAAATCTTTGACACCTGCATATAGAACTAAAGTACAAACCATATAGGAGATTATACCTTTGACACTGAAGTTCCCTAGAGAGATGTTGATTGGAAAGCTAACTAATTTTGAGGCCACAGAATTGGGAGATACTTTACCTACAGTTGAGTCAACATTCAAGGCAACTGTGCATATGAAAAAGGCCTTATTTGGAATTGTGAGCACCAACAATAGTAACTTAAGAGAAGAGCTTGGAGACTATGCTGAGGAATGGAAATAGATACATGAGGAAGAAAGAAAGCTAGATGAAGTAGTAGCACTAATTGCTAGAATAGAAAAGAGAGGTAAGGGCATATTTGAAGGCAAATTACCTTTGAAATGTTTTTCATGTAACAAGATTAGTCATTTTGCATCACGATATCCTACAAGGGTTCCAATGCATAAACCTAGGTTTTAAAAATCTAAGTAACCTAAAGACAAGGAATGTTATTATGATAGTGAGGGTATTTATGATGATGATGGTGACTATGATGAAATTGGATTTATTTCTATAAAGGATGATGAACCTATACACGAAGAAAAAGCCTTAGTATCTCATGTTGAAAATAAATTTGAATGGGTTATAGACAGTGATTGTTCACATCATATGACCGGAGATAAAAACAAATTTGTTAGTCTGAAAAGATATGATGGTGGTGATTTTAGATTTGGTGACAATGCTCCTAAGCTTATCATTGGTGTTGGATCTATTTATCTGGATGGAAAGACTAATACTGACAATGTATTACTTGTTGACGGACTTAAACATAATCTGTTGAGTGTTGGACAATTAGTGGATAGAGGTTATCAATTGAAATTCATTGATGGGAAATTCTCTATCAGAAGTAAATCAGGAGATTTGATCACATCTGGTACTAAATCTAGAGGTAATGTATTTGAATTGAATAGATGTGAAGCTTTTTGTTTTATTGTGAAGGTTGATGACATTTTGCTATGGCATAGAAGATTTTGTCAAGTTAACTTTGATAGCATTTTGAAGGCAAGTGTGACTAATAATGTTAGAGATCTACCTAAGATTGTAAATCCATCTAACACTAGGTGTAGAGAGTGTGTTATGGGGAAGCATACCAGGAGCAGTTTTAGAAGCAAATCTTATTCAACTAAAGGGATGTTGGATCTAGTGCATACAGATGTATGTGGTCCTACAAGAACAAGATCTTACTATGGTGAAAGGTACTTTATAATTTTTGTTGATGAATTTTCTAGAATGATGTGGGTTACATATTTGAGAGAGAAATTTGAAGCATTTGACAAATTCAAGTTGTTTAAATAAAAAGTTGAGAATGAATCTAGTTTGAAGATAAAATGTTTGAGATCAAATAGAGGTGGAGAGTTTACATTAGATTCATTTAATAGGGTAATACCACAATAGTGGGTTACACTTTTTGGGAGAAAGGAATTCACCCTGAAAAGTGTGGCCCACTAAAAAATTCATCATACTTTCAATCGGAACGATGAAACACTTTCGATCGGAAGTGAGTTACTTTCGATCGAAAGTACCTAAAATGACTACTTTCAATTGGAAGTTACTTCCGATCGAAAGTGCCTACTTAATTTCGATCAAAAGTAAGCAAGTACTTTTGATCAAAAGTACTTGCTTACTTTCGATTGAAAGTACTTGCTTACTTTCGATCGAAAGTAAGTAGGTTTTTTTTGGCGGCATAAAAAACCCGCCGAAACAGTCATTTTTACTGTTTCGGCTAGGTTGCAAGCGACAAAAGAGAAGAGTGGGCTTCCGTTTTATCGAACATATTTATCAAGTTTTTCACATTTATAATTTGCATACTTTATTGTTTTATAATATATATTGTTTGTATATATGCATTATAATGTTTTTTTTATATATATTATTTGTAAATTTGTGTATATATGCATGTATATGTGTATATATATGTATATATGCATGTATATGTGTATATA
>MU224049.1:4501135-4515783 GCA_018584345.1 Thuja plicata | reverse complement strand
TAAACTCAAAGAAGGGGATAAAGTTAAGGTGTTGGATCCATATGATGGTGATGTTGTGGGCATTGGGTGGATTCACTCTCTATCTATTTTACATGAAATCAACTTGAAAGGAACAGAAGATGCAAATGTAAACATTTTAAAGGTCACAAGTAATGTACCCCTTGCTTATGAAGACAAAATAGATAGAGTTGTTCGTCTGAAAGAGAAAGAAGGAACCTTCACACGGTGGCCACTAAAATATTTGTAAAAAATGACATAGTTGATCAACATGTTTATTATGTACTAGTTGTTAGAAATCTTGGCTCAGTATTTTATATTTGAGACAACTTTGATATTATTTTATTATATTTACGTATATACTCTTTAGATAAATTTGACATATTATATATATATTTTGACACTGCATACTTTGAGTATGACATTTTTTTGGCATTATAAAATTTAATATGATATTTTTTGGCATTAGTTCAAGTTTAATATGATATTTTTTTAATATTATAAAATTTATGCTATTTAAAATACTTTGTATTTTATGACTAAATTAATGACTACTTCAACGACTAAATTAATGACTAAATATATGATTCAATAAATGACTCAATAAATCACTAAATATACGACTAAATAAATGATTAAATAAATGACTAGATTAACCAAATATATGACCAAATATATGACTAAATAAATGACTAAATAAATGACTAGATTAACCAAATATACGACCAAATATATGACTAAATAAATGACTAGATTAACGAAATATATGACCAAATAAATAACTAAATAAACTACTAAATTAATGACTAAATTAACCAAATATACAACCAAATATATGAACAAATATATTACTAAATAAATGTCTAAATTAATGACTAAATAATTAAATAAATGACTAAATTAATGACCAAATCAATGACTAAATTAATGACCAAATCAATGACCAAATTAATGACTAAATTAATGACCAAATAAATTATCGAATGACCAAATAAACGATTAAATAAATGACTAAATATATGACCAAATCAATGACCAAATAAATGACTAAAATAGTATAGTCATAAATTTGGTCACGAGATAAATGACCGGAAATAAACTACCAGTGGTCACGTGACCAAATTTGGTCATTTATCTATAATTTTTGATAGTTTATTTGGTCATATATTGTTGTTTTTGTATTAGTGATTTCAACAAAGTTCTAGTTTCTAGTTTAATTTTATTAATTTAGACTCTCTGATGCCCTAATTTTGGTATTCA
Organism: Thuja plicata; assembly: GCA_018584345.1. Taxonomy (NCBI): domain Eukaryota; kingdom Viridiplantae; phylum Streptophyta; class Pinopsida; order Cupressales; family Cupressaceae; genus Thuja; species Thuja plicata. Next base: position 4,514,526 of record MU224049.1, on the reverse strand, counting down.
GAGTTTATAGATAAAAACTCTATATATTGTAATCAAATCAATGTAATAGGGTTAGATTCTGAATGCAATAAAGATCTACATTTGGTGCTTCATTTGTGGTGTGTTAATTGCTGTCATCTATGTGAAATTGGTGAATGTGTGCATACATTGTTTATTATTTTCAAAGAGCCTTTTTTTTTTGTGTTTCAAATTCGTGTTTACCTTAGTTGGAGTTTTCTATTGTCTATCTACCTTGATGTGATGAATGCATGGAAGGGATCGTCTAGTGGGCTTAGTGATAAATCTATCTTGTGGGTGCACACATCTTGGTGGCTTCACAATTTGATAGATTTTGAATATGTTGCACGAGTGAAATTCATCTTCTCTCCAAACTCTTGCATACATTGGGTATAGAATTGCGACTTTGTATGATTTATACCTTTTTGGTTTGTTTCAAATTTCTCCATAATTCAATTCACAAGGAAGGGTTTACATCAGTTTATATCCGTAGGATTTCATTTCAGTAATTTACTTTATTTCTTGTTACCTTGCTCCTTTGAATTCTATCTTAAATCTAAAGGTAATCATCTTAAAATACAAAATTGTATTTTTAGTTAAACGTAAATGTTGTTAAAATAGAAAACCCTCAAAATAGTACTAAAGATTGTTTTGCAATTTGATGTCTTGAATGTACTAGCAAAGGCCTCCTCATGAACATTCACAATTATCTTCAACTGAGTAACCAAGCAGGTTGTGACCCGAGCCCGGAGAACCTTGGGAATAACTTTTTTATTCTTTCAAGAGAGGAAATCAAATTTGAGATCCTATCAAGTTGGCTTGTGTAAAAACAATGCTCAACACCTAGTTTTATCTCCCTTGAAACATCAAGCAGGTATTCATAGGGAATCTAACTAGATGAGAAGGAAGCCAAAAAATGAGGATAAATAATAATTTAAAACTCACCTAAATGACCTTTTGAATACAATGAGAAAGTTAAAAGTGATGGCACAAAATAGTGGATTGTCTCAAGAAATAATGAATATAATAAATAAAATAAATATCCTTTGCGCTACTACCTCTGAGCATAATGATCAAAGAACTATTCAAGATGAGAGAATGCCTAAGGATGTATATGGAGAGAATACTCAAGGGGCTCAACCAAGAACAAGTCAAAATATGGATAGAGTACATAATAATTATGTGCATGAGGGATATAGCTAGGGAGGAAGATTTAGTCAACAACTCCCACATTTTAATCATTTCCAACAAGTAAATGATTATCATGTTGGACAATGTGATCAGTTTGGTTGTTGTTTCCATTATACAAATTTTCAGCAATACAATGCACAACCCCATCTTTAGAATTACCATAATTTTTTCCATGGTCAATACTAATATATTTTATTGATAATATGACATAGAAAAACTAAGAAGGGGGGTGAATTAGTTTTTCCTAGACTTAAAATTTAAAACCCTAACCCTTCAAAAAATTCAAGCATAAAATTCTAATATCTGGTCTGATTAATAAACAATGAAATATAGAAGCATCCAAAAATTAGAAACAAATCCATAATGTTTGACACCAATATTTTTATCGTGGAAACCTTATTAGGGGTAAAACCACACCGGGGATGATTACCCATAATAGTTAAATAACTTGTTAGAAGTATAAAATTATTAAAATAATAGGGAATGCACATGCATTTAGGCTCACTACCTAGAGATAAATGCTCAAATAAAAATCCTCGGGCTACAACCCTAGGAAGGCTCACAACCTTACAAAAGATCACTTCAATGATGAGCTTTTTGTGAGCTATGAAAATAAATTCTACCATATGTCTAATACAGATCCAATGTAGCACAATATAGATCTTTGTTCAACCCCTTGTTGAACAATTTTGATTACCACTAAATCAATCTCTTCCTCTTCTAGAAATCCCTAAGATTCGCATCCATGACCCGAACCTAGATTTTTCCCTAATTCATCATCTTATATTAAGAACCTAGTCAACAAAATCTAATTCTCTATCTCTTCAAATAACATCACCAAATACCATGTTTCAAATCCATCTTTGACCATCAAGTCATATCCATGAACCATAAAAATCACCTCAAGATCATAAATCTCCCTAAATTCATGCTCTAGCACTTGTGTAACATGATTTACCAACCAGGTCAGCCAAGAAGAAAAGATATTAACAAATATATTATTATTGACCAAACATTCCACCAATATAATCCTTTTGATCCATATGGATCACCAAATAATCAATTACATACTTCAAGAACATCCTATAGCATCATGATCAACACTCAAACACACAAATCCACCACATCCATTGGATTCTCTATCCTTTTTTCATTGAACCTAAAGGACACTATCAACAAGGCTCTGAGACAATAAAAATATTCCATGCAGACCTCTGAAGTAAAAACCTCTTGAATTTAAGACACCTGACTATTTTCCAAACACACTCCTATATGCACACCAATAAATTCTAACTTGATTGTGCATACCGAACCTCTTTCTATCTTCCTGTCAACAATGTTTGTCACTATGTGATAGGGAGATTATTTCACTAAGTCATCTTGAATCAATCCTAGGCTACTATTATAGACCTAATAGGGATTCTTATCAAACCATAACCTAAGGGTATAACACTTGGCTCACTTACCCTTCACTTCAGGAACCTCTCTACCAAGAATGATTTCATGCTTCACTGAACCTACTAGGGTAGATTGCACCAAACCAAACAAGTATCACACAAAAAATTTGCAAGGTTGTTATCACACTATATTATACCTATTGACTCTATTATTTAAATTTTAGAGCCATATCTCATCCATCCATCCATCCATCCATCCATCCATCAGGTTCCTTATTTCTAGGAGTAGGGCTAGTGATTTCTTGTAGCCCTAACCAGACCCCTAAACTGCAATAACTCTTAAATTTTGCAAACAACCCCCAACAATGATCTTGGATTAAGATACCCTTTTTTAAAAATCAAAATATATATAGGGTTAGGAGACCTCAAGTCATCTATAAAGTACTTCAAAAATCTTAGAGACCGAGTCCTTAAAAATAGGGCTAATAAGATCAAATGTTGTAATTTTCCACAAAACAAGATGAAATGGACTCATCGACCTTCACCATTTCTCATAGGGTCTTGTCCAATTCCAAATACTATCTTCCAAGCATTGGATCTCTCTTTCCAATCGAACCTTGCAAATGAAACCTTATGTTCCTCTAAATTTCTTAGTCGGGCTATTGCCAAGCTCGCCTAAAGAAAGAGCTCAAAATACACCATTACAACTTTTGTAACTAAAAAAAAATTAACCTACTATACAATGAATCCTCTTTCATTCCTTCAAGGCACAATTAATTTCCATTGTTGGAAATCCCTAAGGAGCCATTTTACTATTTACAGTCCTGTCCGGTCCAGGGAACACACAATAGGAAGAGAAATTTACATACAACCTCAAAAAAAAATATAAGAACTAATCCACTCCATGAATCACTATAACAAAAATCTAAGAAATTAATTACACTAAAAAGGAACCTAATTCAATCCATCCATAATGCTTGTTAATTGAAAACCACAAAACTGTGACAATATAGTAACTGCAAGCTTTTATTACTTGGAAATTGTAACCAGAAAAATTCCAACCTTCGTAAAATGCCATAGAAGTCCTTAAATATGATTATTCTAATTATGAAAACTGTTCAAACTGACCCATAACTCTATTTGGGTACAAAGTAACTTTTTAGGAAAATGTTGTCGAGCAACATTTGAAAGTTGCAAATGTTGCTCAACCTCAACATTTTGCACTTATTACAATTTTTGTTTCTCCATTGTTCTAACTCCATGAGTGGGTTGCATAAAGTCAAAAACCATGTCCTAAGACTTAATACACCCCAAAAATTTCCTTCTAAGAATTTTTATTGCCAAACACATATTTTGTCCCATTTTATCCACCAGGATATTACAAAGGTCACTTGGACCAAAAACCACAGAACTCAACACAAACTCTCCTAAACCATTTCAAATTAATCCTAAAATTTCCTAAACAACCCAACCAACAATTACAGGACCTTTTAAAAAAAATGGAGGGTTCCATCCCTAGGTTCTCCTACAACATGGTCCCCCTAGACAAAGAAGTCAAGTTGCACTAGCAGTCAACAATGCAATATCTATTCCCAACTTTTTGAATTCTTCTTGCACAACCCATGTAGCCTCTGCTTCTAGAAGATTTTTCCATTTGATGAGCTATTCCATGTACTGACCATGTATGGTTTTCTTCGTAATTCTAGAGTCTAGTACCTTTTTTTCTTTTGGCTTTGGTGTAGTTGGAAAGGGCACATCCCTTGTAATCTTTTCCAACTCATTAGAAATATTTGGCTATGTTGGTAGTGGATCTTTGTATGCAAATAAGTCCTGAACATTGAATACTGGTGAGATTTCCAACTCTGGAGGTAGATACATTTTGTATGCATATTCACCATACTTTTCTAATACTTGGTAGGGACCAATAATTTTCATCTCCAACTTGCTAGGTATACCTTTCTTCAACCTGACTTTTTTCAAATGTAGCATTGCTAAATCCCCCACTTCAAAGTGCAACTCCTTTTCTTTGCATCCACTTTAGTTTTTAATATTTGTGTTGCCTCTATGAGTGTTTGTTTTACTTGGTCATGTACTTCCTTCATTGATTGAGAAAATTCTTCAACATGTCCACTCTTTTCGTCCATGCTTCCCAAGTCTCTAAGTTCACAAACTCCTCTGGGGTGTGTAATACCCCAAAATTGACACCTTACAATTCTAATCAATTTTGGTGCATTTCTTCAAATTCTCATCACCGAAGTCCTATCGTACTAGGCAAATTCTCCTTCCTAATTGTCTTTAATTGACTTAGTCTCAAATGTAGAAAACCTAAATTTGCATAAATCTTACACCATATTTAATTCCTAAATTTTCAAGGTTTATTAGCTAAAAATCTCTATGATTAATTAATTTAATTCTAAAGTCCTAAGTGCTTTTAAATTAAATTAATCCCACCCCCTTTAGCTAATACACATCAAGGGAATTAAATATTATTTAGTTATTTGAATGGATTATCCTCACTTGAATTGAATAATTCAAACAATATGAAAAGTCACCCATGTGGCAATAATTCATTTATTTAATTAAATAATTCCTTCATATTTGTCTCACCTTCCTCCATGAAGATGAAGAGTTAGTTGTTTCTTCCCAAGAAACTCTTCATCCTCTCTTCAGGATTTTCTATATTATGGACCTTCTTTCCGTCATTTGAAGAGCAATTTTTAGAGTACCTAAACTATAGTGAATTATTGTAATACCCACCTCTTAGTTTGCTTTTCAGTTTCAGTTGCCGAACTCTTTTAGGTTTTTTTATGCATGTGCGGGTTATTTCAGATGGTTTAGATGATATTTATGTATCACATTTCAGTATGTTATTGATTCATTGCTTAGAGTGTTATATCTCTTATTTGCATATGATTTATGGTTATTTCATGATGTTGATGTATATGTTAGGATGTCATTTCGATTATAGTTTTCTAACAATACTGACCCTATATTTATATGCATGTGGATCATTTATATTTTTTGCATTACTGTTTGACGTGCTTGATATGGTATGGGACAGAGTCGTAGTTACTTGCTTCGGTGAGATCCACATGATAAACTAGTCTCAACCATTGTTTGCTATATTTTATGCATGTATGCTTGTCTTTGTGATGACAGGTTTGCAAGTATCGGGCTACGTCTTCCCTGAATTGGTAGGAGTGAGGGTGCCCTATCACAATATCTCAATGGTAAGAGAGGGGAGATAGTATTCAAGTCCAAATCAATACCCTAAACCATTATTTTGTCCTATTGATGGACAAAGAATCTGATTGACTACCCTAGTGTTTGAATCCGTCAAGTGACACGGATTCGTGAGCCTGTTTGTGTGTTTGTGGTTTTGTTTCAGTTGATTGTCTATTTTAGTTGATTATCTGCTTAGATGGGTTTCAGGTGATTTGATGATGCATTTAGCTTGATTTATATAATGAATTTTCATGGTAAATATTAAGGTAAATCATTGTACCTATAATAAGGTTAAAACTTTGATATATGAAATATATCGCTATTTAATAATTAAATATTAATTAAATGCCTATATTTAATTAATTAATTTAATTATTAACTCTTGATTTAAATAATTGAGATTTAATAAATATTAAATTCAATTAATTGTAACTAATTTTGCATAGTTGAATTATTGAATATCATCAAGTAAGTTGCATGGTTAATTGATTTATTTAAGTGAAATAGTATCTCATGCATTTTCAATTTAACACTTTGCTTTGAAATTATAAAGTTGAGTTTTTGTTTCATGCTTTAAGTGAAATTGAAAATAAAGGAATTATCTTAATTAATAATTAGATAATTTATTTTCCCTTTAGGATTTTCACTTTTTGAAAACCTAATTGCTTGGATTATCTATATCTTTGGATTGGAAGCCTTTTTGAAGGTTGTTCAATCAGGGAGAATGAAAAATCAGAAAATTGGAGATTTTGAGGAGGTTTGCTTGGATTTAGAATTCATCTTGCTTGGATTTGTGGGTTTGATAATCTCTTCTGTTACTAAGGTAGGATCTTGAGATTTTCAATTCTAGTTTTCAGATCCCTGTCTTCTATGCATCTAAAAACTAGGATCATTTGCTTGATCTTCTCTGTTTGTGTATTTGGTGATTCCATTAATTAAAATGATAAAAAATGTGTTCTTGGATCCATTTGTGTTTTCTTTCATATTTGCATGTCTGATCTGTGATTATGAACACAAGGGTTTCATTTTTAGGTGTTGAATGCCAATTGGGTATAAGGGTTTTTTGTATGAAAGATTTATGTTTGGTATTGCCCTTAGAGTTTCATTTTTAGGAAAAATTTATCTTTGAATGAGAATTTTGGTAATGTAAGAAAATTAGCTTGGAACCCTCAGATTTGTGTTTGTCTCACCTTGAATTGTAGAAAATTGGTCTTCTTTAGATGCATGTTGAAACCCTGATCAGTTCTGTAAGAAAACAGGTCAAATAAATTCTTTTGCGTGTTTAAGTACAAGAACACTCTTCTCGAGGAAATAAATAATTATATTTAAAAAAATAGATGCCTCTTGTTTTTATCATTTGCATGTTGAAGAGAAAAAAAAGAAAATCTCTCTTATTCTATTTTAATTTTTATTAAAAAAAAAAATCCTATATTGTTAAAAAAATATGGCTTATTGAGTTTGTGTTTGTGTTTGAAAGAATGAAATTAAGCCTACTTATTATTGCTGAAAATTAAATTAAAAAAAAAAAAAATACTAGGCTTGCTGGAATTTTCTTTAAAAAGAAAAAATATGCATGGTTAATTCCTCTTTGTATCTATTTATTTTATTTACCTAAAATATATGCAACCTCGGAAAAAAATAAATAAAAGAATCCCTTGCCATTAGAAAAGATTATTAGTATTAATGAAAGGAAAAATTAGTATTAGTAATATTGTTTAATTGAGAAATTCAATAAACAAGTAAACTATGTTACTGTTTTTACATGGACTGGTGTGTTTTTGTTTTAAAAAAAAAAACAAACAAAAGAAAATTAATTAATTTAAAAAAAACTAGTTGTTTAAACTTTAAATTAAAGTATAAGTTTTTTAAATATATATATATATAATGGGGGGGCGGGGGTTTAAACCCCACCCCGCAGCCCAAGGGCTACTCACGCGGCAGCCTTGGAGGCCGCAGTAGCAGTAAGGAAGGGGGGGGCGCGGGAAGGCATGGGGCTTGGGTCCCGTGGGGACCACCCCCACCACCCACGCGGTGGTTAAGTATTTTAAAAAGTTTAGAATTTATTTATTTATTTATAATTTTATTTTAATTTTGTTTTAATTTAATTATAATTTATTAAAGTTTGTTATATATAATGTTTTAATTAAAAGTTTTAGTATTTAGTTGTTTTTTTTTTTATTAGTTAAATTTGTTTTAATTAATAAATGTTAAGGTTATTTTTATATAAGATTCATTTCAATTAATTGCTAGACCTTTCTTATATAAAGATCTGATTCTTTTGGTTAGTTAAAATGTTATCATTTTGATAATCATTTTATATAGTGTCTTTACGTATGTGGTTTTTATATGGGAATTATTTATTTATAAATAAGAATATTAATATTGGGTAAATATTAATGTCAATTAGTTATTACATATGGATTTTCGTGATTATTGTAATTATAGTTAAATTGTTAGTTGTTATTTTATTAGATTAATTTATGAAAGGGATATTTTATAATTTAGTCTATTGGAGCTTTAAATTGCATTTTCTTGGGAAATTGAATTATATTTTATTAGTAATTTTATAGATAAACGAATTTGCATAACTAGGGTTATAAATTTGTTTATCGCCATGTTATTACGGTGTTCTTTGTTTAGCTCCTCTGGAAATGTGTTTTTATCATGTTATGACGCGTTAATTTAGATGTTATTGGAATGGTGTGTGTATTCCTTTATGTTTGAACCTTATCAGGTTGGGACTCTGTTAGGGTTTTGGGACTTGATTTGTCATGGTGTCTTGCATGGATTTCCAGTGCATGTGTCTTATTATGTTATGTGATTTTTTTTTTTTGAACCTAGTGTCTTCTGAACTCAGGATATGTGATCCTTTGAGATTGTCTCATACTGTTATGGTTAGTTGAGAACTACTAGTTCCTATATGGGTAGGAACCAGTTTATGAGATCTATGATATTATATTTGACCTGGAGCTTAGGGGTGGTTAGTTAGGTGCATCTTAGGGGAGTGACTTACAATAGGATTTTGGGGCCCAAAGAGGTTAGTCCAGGGTGACCTATCGTAAGTTGATTAATAAGTGATAACTTAATAATAAAACTTGGGGTTAACATTAAATACAAGATTAGTTAGCATGTTGAGAGTTTGGGGTCCAGAGTGACCAGTCCAGGGTAAATTCAACTAGATGATGCTTGAAGGTCCGGGGTCTATAGAGACCAGTCCTAGGTAACTAGAGTATATGATCATGTGATGACACTCCCATAGCATGTAGCCTAAGTCTCCTCCATAGGTCCTGTTGTGCCTTTTATGGTTGTGTCTTTAACATTTGGCTTTTGGATTCAGTATTTGGGTTATGTTGGTTTTTTGGATATCTTATGTACGTTACTTTATCTTTGGATGGTGTACCTTTGTCTTTCTCTTGGACTTTTAGTTGTCTTGATCTTTCCATCTGTATGTTTTTGCTTTAGTCTTTCTCATTGTGATCAGATAGCTTCTAGGATCTTCCTATGCTTTCTTTATGATGGCTTGTATGCCTTTGATTGTCTTCATGTTGTATACTCACGTGAGTGGGCCTGTTATTATCTCCTCAGCACGGTGGGAGTGGACCTTTGGTTCCACATGGTCGGGTTGTAGTGATTCATATTACCATTGAGATCCGATGGTTCTTCTTCTTTCTTGGATGATCCTTGTTGCAGTTATATCTTCTGATTCTTTTAGAGACTTGTACAGTTTCATGAGTTGTATATTTCTAACCATATGTGTTTATTGGTTGACATCCTTTGGAGGATGTATTGTGTTGTATTAAGCATGTTTATCTTTGGAGGTTTTGATCTTATCATATTAGTTGTGATCTTGTATTAGTGTATCAGATGTGATATCTGTATTAGTTGTTGTATCATACTTGTATTAGAGTGATTACTACATACCCTGTGACAGGTGCAGAGGATATGAGTTATGAGATGTATATTATGAGATTCATTTGATGTATCCTTTGTGTTAGTTCTTTATAGTTGTTATTCGTAGATTATCTTGCTTAAGTGATTCTATGTCAAGGAACCCTTGAGGAGTGTTATCTATGTATGAGTTGTTCTTACGTGTATGTCGTGTATCTCATTACATTGCTTTCGCATTGTTATCATTATTGTTTGTAAACATTAAAAGAAAAATTTATCCTATTAACTCCATGTCAAGTTTAGGTTAGTTCTCCTGGGTTCCCTGGCGGGGCATTACACTTGGTATCAGAGCCCATGTTTCTACACTGGGAGCTCTGAGGATTTGTATGCCCATTAGATGTATTTTGATTTTAAAACATTGAAACAAACATAGACATAAAACTATGATGTATTTAAAACATTTGCTTCATGATTATTTGTTCCTTCTGATGTTATTGGTTTGGGTTTCGAGTTGTTGTTTGGTCTCTGGTTGTTTGGACGAATCAGAGATTGGGGAAGGGTCCTTTGGGACCCACATGTTGAGTCTTTTGTGACTTGGTTTGATGTTTTGAGTTTAGAGATTCATATCTCTATCTTTTTTGTAGGCTTCCAAGAGTAAGCCTAATTTTAGGGGAGGGTGATGTAATACCAACCTCTTAGTTTGCTTTTTAGTTTTGGTTGCCAAACTATTTTAGGTTTTTTCATGTATGTGTTGGTTATTTCAAATGGTTTATAGGATATTTATGTATCATGTTTCAGTATGTTATTGATTCATTACTTAGAGTGTTATATCTCCTATTTGCATATGATTTATGGTTATTTCATGATGTTGATGTATATATTAGGATGTCCTCTCGATTATGGTTTTTTGATAATATTGACCCTATATTTATATGCACATGGATCATTTATATGTTTTGCATTACTGTTTGATGTGCTTGATATGGTATGGGACAAAGTCATAGTTACTTGCTTCGGCGAGATCCACATGATAAACTAGTCTCAACCATTGTGTGCTATATTTTATGCATGTATGATCATCTTTATGATGACAGGTTTACAGGTACCGGGCTACGTCTTCCTTGAATTGACAGGAACGAGCGTTGCCTATCGCAATATCTCAATGGTAAGAGAGGGGAGAGAGTATTCAGGTCTAATCCATACCCTAAACCCTTATTTTGTCTTATTGATGGACAAAGAATCTGATTGACTACCCTAGTGTTTGAATCCGTCAAGTGACGTGGATTCGTGAGCCTGTTTGTGTGTTTGTGGTTTTGTTTTAGTTGATTGTTTGTTTTAGTTGATTATCTGTTTAGATGGGGTTCAGGTGATTTGATGATGCTTTTAGCTTGATTTATTTAATGAATTTTCATGGTAAATATTAAGGTAAATCATTGTACCTATAATAAGGTTAAAACTTTGATATATGAAATATATGACTATTTAATAATTAAATATTAATTAAATGCCTATATTTAATTAATTGATTTAATTATTAAGTCTTGATTTAAATAATTGAGATTTAATAAATATTAAATTCAATTAATTGTAACTAATTGTGCATAATTGAATTATTGAATATCATCTTAAGTTGCATGACTAATTGATTTACTTAAGTGAAATAGTATCTCATGCATTTTCAATTTAACACTTTGCTTTGAAATTATAAAGTTGAGTTTCTGTTGCATGCTTTAAGTGAAATTGAAAATAAAGGAATTATCTTAATTAATAATTAGATAATTTATTTTCCCTTTAGGGTTTTCACTTTTTAAAAATCTAATTGCTTGGATTATCTATATCTTTGGATTGGAAGCCTTTTTGAAGGTTGTTCAATCAGGGAGAAGGAAAAATTAGGGAATTAGGGATTTTGAGGAGGTTTGCTTAGATTTGGAATTCATCTTTCTTGGATTTGTGGGGTTGATCATCTCTTATGTTGCTAAGGTAGGATCTTGAGCTTTTCAATTCTAGTTTTCAGATCCTTGTCTTCTATGCATCTGAAAACTAGGATCCTTTGCTTGATCTTCTTTATTTGTGTATTTGGTGATTCCATTAATTAAAATGATGAAACATGTGTTCTTGGATCCATTTGTGTTTTCTTACATATTTGCATGTCAAATATGTGATTATGAATATAAGGGTTTCATTTTTAGGTGTTGAATGCCAATTGGGTATAAGGATTTTTCGTATGAAAGATTTATGTTTGGTATTGCCCTTAGGGTTTCATTTTTAGGGAAAATTCCTCTTTGAATGAGAATTTTGTTAATGTAAGAAAATAATCTTGGAACCCTAATATTTGTGTTTGTCTCACCTTGAATTGTAGAAAATTGGTCTTCTTTAGATGCATGTTGAAACCCTGATAAGTTCTGTAAGAAAACAGGTCAAATAAATTATTTTTCACGTTTAAGTACAAGAACACTCTTCTTGAGGAAATAAATAATTATATTTAAAAAAATAGATCCCTCTTGTTTTTATCATTTACATGTTGAAGAGAAAAAAAAAGAAAATCTCTCTTATTCTATTTTAATTTTTAGTAAGAAAAAAAAAGCCTATATTGTTAAAAAAATATGGCTTATTGAGTTTGTGTTTGTGTTTGAAAGAAAGAAATTAAGCCTATTTATTATTGCTAGAAATTAAATTAAAAAAAAAATACTAGGCTTGCTGGAATTTTCTTTAAAAAGAAAAAATATGCATGGTTAATTCCTCTTTGTATCGATTTATTTTATTTACCTAAAATATATGCAACTTCAGAAAAAAATAAATAAAAGAATCCCTTGCCATTACAAAAGATTTTTAGTATTAATGAAAGGAAAAATTAGTATTAGTAATATTGTGAAATTGAGAAATTCAATAAAAAATAAAAAATAAAAAAAATCTATGTTACTGTTTTTACATAAACTAGTGTGTTTTTGTTAAAAAAAATAAAAAAAAAAAAAAAATTAATTTAAAAAAAACTAGTTGTTTAAACTTTAATTTAAAGTATAAATTTAAAAAATATATATATAATGGGGGGTGGTGGTACCCTAAATTTTGAGAATTTAAAAGTCCCAATATATTATCAAGAAGAAAGTTTCTTCATACTAAAAAAATTAAAGGAAGGAAACTTTATGACACAAATAAATAGAACTAAATAATCGAAGCCTTCAGAAAATGCTGGAATTTCAACTTGCTACAACGATGATGCTGACAGAGGCTGAAGATGGTGGACTTTTAAAACTCTAAAACCAACCCAGTTCAGAAAATCAAATTTCCTATCTCCAACTACAATCTTAGCTTTTCACGATGTGTTTTGGATTTTCAACCAAAGCCAAATCCAAAAGTTAGGTAGTTATTTTTTAGTTAGTTTATTATTTTTTCAAAATATTTTGTGATAAGGGTTGTGTCTTTTCACCTTAAAGAGGTGTGAAAGCCACTCAAACACACATATATGCATAATGTAAAATGTAAAGAGAGGACAATACAATAAGAATGCAATATGATACAATTTCACATGTTTGGATAGTTTTCAATCAACAAGTATAAACATGGATTTGGATGTACTATTTTTTCAAAATCAATAAAGATAAGTCCTTTTTATTTCACATGTGTAATAGTTTCATTATCATTTTACAATTAGTCCCTCGGATAAACCAATAGAACTTCTTCAAAGTGATAGTT
>MU224049.1:4478629-4498448 GCA_018584345.1 Thuja plicata | reverse complement strand
GATAAACCAATAGAACTTCTTCAAAGTGATAGTTTGATGTGCATGCTTCTTGATTTGATTCATAGTCTATATTTTCAATTGGTTTTCTCATTTTGCATGGTTAAATTCTATTGATTGAGACCTTAGTCAATTGGTCTATCATATGAGAAGTATTACCCTTTTGAAATATCTCTAAATTTGTTTTAGGTTGCATGTACATTCCATAACACCTTTGAAGTGATAAGTTTTCTTGTAAAACTGTCTCTGAGGTTGAACATAAGATTGGAATGATCTTGATTCTATGGCCCATGGTAGAATAAGGCACTGGTCTAATCATTATTTGGATTATAGTTATTCAGTTCATTGTTTATAGTTTTGTGATATCTTATCTATATGTTCATTTCAAATTACATACACATTTACTAAATATTCTTTCAATTAATTAAAGTATTTCAGTTTACAGTTCATGATATATTGATTTTAGTTATATTTATTTCAAGTTCCTTGCCATACTTTGAGAGACAAAAATTTGAGTTCCATATACAGGTTATTTGCTATAAAAAGCCTGTTTAGGTGAGGGTTCACCCACCTTGGTCCTGCAGAGCTAGAAGCGTAGGGGAAGAGGATCATAATCGATCATTCCTGTTAGTTGGCCAAAAATAATTAGATTTCCCATCATTAGATTGGCAAGTCCAAAGGAAATTCAATTCAGCATTTTTGGGCACCAACAAGGGGGCGGGGGTTTAAACCCCACCCCACAGCCCAAGGGCTACTCGCGCGGCAGCCTTGGAGGCCCCAGCAACGGTAAGGAAGGGGGGGCCCGTGGGAAGCCATGGGACCCAACCCCACCACCCACGCGGTGGTTAAGTATTTTAAAAAGTTTAGAATTTATTTATTTATTTTTAATTTTATTTTAATTTTGTTTTAATTTAATTGTAATTTATTAAAGTTTGTTATATATAATGTTTTAATTAAAAGTTTTAACATTTAGTTGTTGTTTTTTTTTTAATTAGTTAAGTTTGTTTTAATTAATACATGTTAATGTTATTTTTATATAAGATTCAATTCAGTTAATTGCTAGACCTTTCTTATATAAAGATTTGATTCTTTTGGTTAGATAACATGACATTATTAAAATGTTATCATTTTGATAATCATTTCTATATAGTGTCTTTACGTATGTGGTTTTTATATGGGAATTTTTTATTTATAAATAAAAATATTAATATTGGGTAAATATTAATGTCAATTAGTTATTACATATGGATTTTCGTGATTATTGTAATTATAGTTAAATTGTGAGTAGTTATTTTATTAGATTAATTTATGAAAGGGATATTTTATAAATTAGTCTATTGGAGTTTTAAATTGCATTTTCTTAGGAAATTGAATTATATTTTATTAGTAATTTTATAGATAAATAAATTTGCATAATTAGGGTTATAAATTTATTTATCGCCATGTTATTATGGTGTTCTTTGTTTATCTCCTCTGGAAATATGTTTTTATCGTGCTATGACGTGTTAATTTAGATGTTATTGGAATGGTGTGTGTATTCCTTTCTATTTGAACCTTATAAGGTTGGGACTCTGTTAGGGTTCTGGGACTTGATTTGTCATGGTGTCTTGCATGGATTTCCAGTGCATGTGTCTTATTATGTTATGTGGTTCATTTCTTTTCTGAACCTAGTGTCTTCTGAACTCAGGATATGTGATCCTTTGAGATTGACTCAAATTGTTATGGTTAGTTGAGAACTAGTAGTTCCTATATGGGCAGGAACCAGTTTATGAGATCTATGATATTATATTTGACCTTGAGCTTAAGGGGTGGTTAGTTAGGTGCATCTTAGGGGAGTGGCTTACAATAGGATTTCGGGGCCCAAAGAGGCTAGTCCAGGGTGACCTATCGTAAGTTGATTAATAAGTGATAACTTAATAATAAAACTTGGTGTTAACATTAAATACAAGATTAGTTAGCATTATGAGAGTCCAGGGTCCAGAATGACCAGTCCAGGGTAAACTCAAATAGATGATGCTTGAAGGTCTGGGGTCCATAGAGACCAATCCCTAGTAACTCAAGTATATGATCATGTGATGACACTCCCATAGCATGTAGCCTAAGTCTCCTCCATAGGTCCTGTTGTGCCTTTTATGGTTGTCTTTGACATTTGGCTTTTGGATTTTATATTTGGGTTACATTGGTGTTTTGGATATCTTATGTATGTTCCTTTATCTTTGGATGGTGTACCTTTGTCTTGCTCTTGGACTTTCAGTTGTCTTGATCTTTCCATCCTTATGCTTTTTCTTTAGTCTTTCTTGTTGTGATCGGAAAGCTTCTAGGATCTTCCTATGCATTCTTTATGATGGCTTGTATGCCTTTGATTGTCTTCATGTTGCATACTCGTGTGAGTGGGCCTCTTATTATCTCCTCAGAATGGTGGGAGTGGACCTTTGGTTTCATGTGGTTGGGTGGTAGTGATTCATATTACCATTGAGATTTGACGGTTCTTCTTCTTACTTGGATGATCCTTGTTACAGTTATATCTTCTGATTCTTTTGGAGACTTGTACAGTTTCACGAGTTGCATATTTCTAACCATATGTGTTTATTGGTTGACATCCTTTGGAGGATGTATTGTGTTGTATTAAGCATGTCTATCTTTGGAGGTTTTGATCTTATCATATTAGTTGTGATCTTGTATTAGTGTATCGGATGTGATATCTGTATTAGTTGTTGTATCATACTTGTATTAGAGTGATTACTACATACCCTGCGACATATGCAGAGGATGTGAGTTATGAGATGTATATTATTGGATTCATTTGATGTATCCTTTGTGTTAGTTCTTTATAGTTGTTATTTGTAGATTATCTTGCTTAAGTGATTCTATGTCAAGGAACCCTCGAGGAGTGTTATCTGTGTATGAGTTGTTCTTATGTGTATGTCGTGTATCACATTGCATTGCTTCTGAATTGTTATCATTATTGTTTGTAAACATTAAAAAAAAAAATTATCCTATTAACTCAGTGTCAAGTTTAGTTTAGTTCTCCTGGGTTCCCTGGCGGGGCATTACACTTGGTATCAGAGCCCATGTTTCTACACTGGGAGCTATGGGGATTTGTATGCCCATTAGATGTCTTTTGATTTTAAAATATTGAAACAAACATAGACATAACACTTTGATGTATTTAAAAACTTTGTTTCATGATTATTTGTTCCTTCTGATGTTATTGGTTTGGGTTTTGTGTTGTTGTTTGGTCTTTGGTTGTTTGGATGAATCAGAGATCAGGGAAGGGTCCTTTGGGACCCACACATTGAGTCTTTTGTGACTCGGTTTGATATTTTGAGTTTAGAGATTCATATCTCTATCTTTGTTGTAGGCTTCCAGGAGTAAGCCTAGTTTTAGGGGAGGAGGATGTAATACCCACCTCTTAGTTTTCTTTTCAGTTTCGGTTGCCGAACTCTTTTAGGCTTTTTCATGTATGTGTGGGTTATTTCAGATGGTTTAGAGGATATTTATGTATAACATTTCAGTATGTCATTGATTCATTGCTAAGAGTGTTATATCTCCTATTTGCATATGATTTATGGTTATTTCATGATGTTGATGTATATGTTAGGATGTCATTTCGATTATAGTTTTCTGACAATACTAACCCTATATTTATATGCACGTGACTCATTTATATGTTTTTCATTACTATTTGACGTTCTTGATATGGTATGGGACAGAGTCGTAGTTACTTGCTTCGGCGAGATCCACGTGATAAACTAGTCTCAACCATTGTTTGCTATATTTTATGCATGTATGCTCGTCTTTGTGATGATATATTTGCATGTACTGGGCTACGTCTTCCCTGAATTGGTAGGAGTGAGTGTGCCCTATCGCAATATCTCAATGGTAAGAGAGGGGAGATAGTATTCAGGTCCAAATCCATACCCTAAACCCCTATTTTTTCCTATTGATGGACAAAGAATCTGATTGACTACCCTAGTGTTTGAATCCGTCAAGTGACGTGGATTCGTGAGCCTATTTGTGTGTTTGTGGTTTTATTTAAGTTGATTGTCTATTTTATTTGATTATCTATTTAGATGGGTTTCAGATGATTTGATGATGCTTTTAGCTTGATTTATTTAATGAATTTTCATGGTAAATATTAAGGTAAATCATTGTACCTATAATAATGTTAAAACTTTGATATATGAAATATATGACTATTTAATAATTAAATATTAATTAAATGCCTATATTTAATTAATTGATTTAATTATTAATTCTTGATTTAAATAATTAAGATTTAATAAATATTAAATTCAATTAATTGTAACTAATTATGCATAGTTGAATTATTGAATATCATCTTAAGTTGCATGGTTAATTGATTTATTTAAGTGAAATAGTATCTCATGCATTTTCAATTTAACACCTTGCTTTGAAGTTATAAAGTTGAGTTTCTATTGCATGCTTTAAGTGAAATTGAAAATAAAAAAAATATCTTAATTAATAATTAGATATTTTATTTTCCCTTTAGGGTTTTCACTTTTTGAAAACCTAATTGCTTGAATTATCATTATCTTTGTATTGTAAGCCTTTTTGAAGGTTGTTCAATCAGGGAGAAGAAAAATCAGGGAATTGGGGATTTTGAGGAGGTTTGCTTAGATTTGGAATTCATCTTGCTTGGATTTGTGGGTTTGATCATCTCTTATGTTACTAAGGTATGATCTTGAGGTTTTCAATTCTAGTTTTCAGATCCCTGTCTTCTATGCATATGAAAACTAGGATCCTTTGCTTGATCTTCTCTGTTTGTGTATTTGGTGATTCTATTAATTAAAATGATGAAAAATGTGTTCTTGGATCTATTTGTGTGTTCTTTCATATTTTCATGTCAAATCTATGATTATGAACATAAGGGTTTCATTTTTGGGTGTTGAATGCCAATTGGGTATAAGGGTTTTTCGTATGAAAGATTTATGTTTGGTATTGCCCTTAGGGTTTCATTTTTAGGGAAAATTCCTCTTTGAATGAGAATTTTGTTAATGTAAGAAAATTAGCTTGGAACCCTCAGATTTGTGTTTGTCTCACCTTGAATTATAGAAAATTGGTCTTCTTTAGATGCATGTTGAAACCCTAATCAGTTCTGTAAGAAAATAGATCAAATAAATTATTTTGCATGTTTAAGTACAAGAACCCTCTTGTTTTTATCATTTGCATGTTGAAGAGAAAAAAAAGAAAATCTCTCTTATTCTATTTTAATTTTTATTAAGAAAAAAAACCCTATATTGTTAAAAAAATATGGCTTATTGAGTTTGTGTTTGTGTTTGAAAGAAAGAAATTAAGCCTATTTATTATTGCTGGAAACTAAATTAAAAAAAAAAAATACTAGGCTTGCTGGAATTTTCTTTAAAAAGAGAAATTATGCATGGTTAATTCCTCTTTGTATCTATTTATTTTATTTACCAAAATGTATGCAACCTCGAAAAAAATAAAATAAAAGAATCCCTTGCCATTAGAAAAGATTATTAGTATTAATGAAAGGAAAAATTAGTATTAGTAATATTGTGAAATTGATAAATTCAATAAAAAAATAAATTAAAAAAAAACTATGTTACTGTTTTTACACAGATTGGTGTGTTTTTGTTAAGAAAAAAAAACAAGCAAAAGAAAATTAATTAATTAAAAAAAAACTAGTTGTTTAAACTTTAAATTAAAGTATAAAATTTTAAAAAATATATATAATCGGGGGGCGGGGGTTTAAACCCCACCCCGTAGCCCAAGGGCTGCTCGCGCGGCAGCCTAGGAGGCCGCAACAAATATAAGGAAAGGGGGGGGCACGGGAAGCCGTGGGGCTTGGGTCCCGTGGGGACTACCCCCACCACCCACACGGTGGTTAAGTATTTTAAAAAGTTTAGAATTTATTTATTTATTTTTAATTTTGTTTTTATTTAATTGTAATTTATTAAAGTTTGTTATATATAGTGTTTTAATTAAAAGTTTTAGCATTTAGTTGTTATTTTTTTTAAATAGTTAAATTTGTTTTAATTAATAAATGTTAAGATTATTTTTATATAAGATTCATTTTAGTTAATTGCTAGACCTTTCTTATATAAAGATTTGATTCTTGTGAGACCTACACTAGACTGTTATAGTTTACTATTTTGTTCTCATGCTTTCAGTAGTTTATGCTTTGACATACTTTGACTATCAGAGAGACTTTTTATACTTTTGAAGATCAGTGGAATCCTGTGTTATATATTCAGCACCTGATTTTGTAATCAGGGTACTTCTGAGATGTTTATGTTCTGATTTAGTTTCAGCTTATGTGGATGTCTTATATGGATCTAAATGTAATATGATGGAAATGGTTTAGGAAACCGATGTTAGGATATTTCAATTCTAAATGCAATGTGGTTTATATGCTTACATATATTATTGATGTGATGTTATGTTTCATATCATGTTGTGTTGGATCTACTAATGTGTGCATTGAGTGTGCAGGAAGAGTTGACCATGGATCTAAATCAGGGACCCAGTACTCAAACATATGTATATACCTATGCTTACCAAGGTCCTGTCTATATAAAGAGACATGGACCTCATTGTCATGTGTTTATTTCGTGAATGTGGTTTGCATATATGTTATTAAACTAGTAAATGTTCATGTTATTAAGTCATGTCTAATGTTTTAATTTTATGTGCCAAATTTGGCAGGTGTTGTAATTTAATTATGGACATGGCTAGTAAAGGGAAACCAAGGTAAGTCAAGGGTTAACAAAGGTCATTTAGGAGTAGTACCCAAGCTTACCCCAGGGTTAGAAGTTTCTAGAATTTCTTTGACTTAGAATTTCGTAGGTTAACTTCAGGGTGAGTTTTAGAGGGTCTTTTAGGCTCCTAGGGGGTAACCGGGGTCAATTTTAGGCACCCAACTTGGTACCCTATGGGTTAGGGGTCATTTTATGTCATTAATGAGCCTCTAAACTCATTTATTACTCCCTTTAAGTGTCATTTTAAACTTTGAGCGAATTTGGAATAGGAGTGTGACTTTGGTTAACCTCACTCTCTCTTCTACCCATGTTTCTTTTGACTTCACCCTTGGAGGGTTAGGAAGTGGTTTGGTTAAGGATTGGTTAGAGTTACCCCACCCTTGGGTCAAGCCTTGCTCATGTTGGAGGTTTTCCTATTTAGGGGAGTTTTTAGGATGAGTTGAGTGTTCACCCACTCTCTACCCTTAGAGACAGAATCCAGTTTGAAGGAGCCTTTGGAGAATGAAGCTTAGGAAGGATAGCTCAACACCAGTCCTCTTTACACCATGACTTGGATCAAGGTTGGAATTATTTTTAAATTATTGTTTATGTTATGTGTGTTCTTGAGCTCAAGGTCTCCATTAATGGAGTCTTATAGTTTTTTTGAAGCTTTTATTTTTTTTGGAATCTCTTTATTTGTTACCGAGTGTGTTTACTATGTGCTTGATTTTGAATGGGTCTTCAAGGTACAGTCACCCTTGGGAGCGCAGAGTAGCCTTGGAGGGGTAGGTTGAAATTATTCCTGTTAAGTGTAGAGTCTCCCATGTGAGGAGGGATAAACTTGGGGTAACATGATACCCATGAAGCCAAGATGGGCCTGAGGGCATTTAGGAGGTATAAGGAGGTTATCTAGGATAGCATCTTGCAAAGATGGTCCTTATTATGTCATTGTTAAAACAAAATAGTATTTCCTTCAAGAATGGAAGTTTAATAAAATGATTAGTGTTTTCTTTTGTTATGTCCTTAGAAGAGAAATATTTTTTTTTTCTATCACTTGGTAGAATTTAGCAAAATTTTTACAAAAAAAAAAAGAGCTTGAATTTAAATTTTCTTCCACCAAGATGTGGAGAATAAATATTAGAGTGCATCCATGTTATTTTTTTTTTTTAAAAAATATTGTTTATATCCACTGTTTTGAAAAATACAGTCGTTTTCTTCACCAGAGAAATTTAAATTTAATTCAAAAAAAGCATATGCGTATTATTTTATTTAAGATAGTAACCTCTTTCTTTTAAAAAAATAATAATAAATAACGTTTAAAAAAAAAAGAATAAAGGAAAGTGGCGGATTAAAAAAAAAAACAGATTAAACAATAATATTGGGGAGGGCCAAAACCCCCCCAAATCCCGTCGGCATCGATGCTTCTTCGTGGGGGCCGCGCAGCCGTGGGCCACCCACTGTGTATAACACAGTGGGGAGGCGCCGCCGACCGGCGTCGACCGCCCCACGTCCACCCCTCCCCCTTGTGCTTGTTGAACATCGCAGGCGGTGGTGCCGCCGGTTGCGGCCACCACCGCTCCGCCCCTTCTGCTCCCCTCCACTTTCCTCCCTGCCGTCGCTGGGTATTTTAGCCGCGCCGCCCACTGCGTGAATCCATTTTTCCCTTAGCGAATTTATGGTTAGGGTTTTATTTTGTTTTAGTTTAGGATATATATTTTTTCTATGGCATTTAGATTTATTTTCCCTTTAGATATGATTCGCATATCTGATCCCTTAATTTAAAAATTTGATTTGATTTAGATTGGTATATTTTAAAAGTTTAGGTAGTATTTTATATAGCATTTTAATTAGTTTTTAAATAATATTTTGTTTATATTTTATTGTTATAATTAGAAATTTTTTTATTATAGATATTTTTTTATATAGTTAATTACATGGAAGGTGATATTTTAAGTATCGAATTAAATCTTATATAGTTGTTTTTTCTTTATTGTATATTGCTTTATAATTAATTAATTTTTAGATTTGTTTATCTAATCAATTTGTATTGAGTTTTCTTTTAATTATTTAGATAGTTTAATTAAGTATAGCTTCGAATTATTAGATAAATGTTCTTTTAGGGGATTTTAATTAAATCATTTATATTAAAGTTATAATTCTTAATAGAATAGGTATTAAGCTTATATCCATTTAAATTTTTAATCTAACCATTCTTGGTTAGTTTTTTAGCCTTTTTCGTCACCTTTGACCATTTTTGTGCATGGTTGACTTTTGGTCAACCATGGTCAAACTTTGTCCGTTGGTCTTGATAATTGAACCCAATGCTCCTTGCGCCCTCTAGGTCTTAGGGTTTCAGTTTCGAGCCCTCTTGAGACAGTTGACTTTTGGGTCAACCTAGGTTGACTTTTTGGTCGACTACCTCGTTTTGCATGCCTATGACTTCCTTAGCACTTAGTAGACCTTAGCGACCCTCGTTCACATATTTCAAAGATTGTTTGACTTTTGGTCAACCCTAGTTGACTTTTAGTCAAACTGTCTCGATTTACATGTATTATTCTTCTTTAGGGTCTAGCGAACCCTAGAGTTCATCTTTCTCTTATTTAAGAGTATAGTTGACTTTTTGTCAACTACCTCGATTTGCGTCTAGTTCCTGTTTGGAGCTTTAGACATCCTTTAGGATAGTTGTAAAAGCTATTCCTCTTCTTGAGACCTTTTTGGTCTTGTCATCCCCTTTGCACCATTTTGCGTGCATGTGTTACCTTTGTGTTCATTTTAGTATTCTATTTTAAAGAATTTAAAAAAAAAATTGTTCATGTGTTTTTGCCCAACTTTTGGACATGACATATTGGTATCAGAGCCATGTTAGCAACATTGGGAACCTAACCCACTACATTATCACTAAATTTATCTTGCATGTGTAGGATGCCACCTGTCACTCGTCAAGCCCATCAGCAAGGGTGTGGTCAGTGACATATCCCCGCAGCACGCGTGGAGGTACAACCCGAGATAGAGGATCGTAAGAGGGATCAGAGTCCACCTCTTGAACCCCCTCTCGATCTTAATGCAATGCTTTTGTTGGCCTTTCAGAACTTGGCCGAACTCATACTTGACCGCATGCCACCTGTTAATCAGGAGAGAGAGAGTAGGAGCCCACCTCCTAGAGTAGGGAGAGATCAGATAGATTAGGAGGATGAGTCCATCGCAGTTCTAGGTGGTGTTCCTAGGGGTAATGCACAGAGGCTCGACAGGGCACCCCCCGATATCGAGAATCAGATTACAGAATTGATGAGGCTTAAACCGCCTCCCTTCACAGGAGAAGCAGATGGGGCAGGAGCTGAGGCTTGGCTTTTGAGCCTAGAGAGGTGCTTTGGGTTGCAGAACTATGGCAGCAACCTTAAGGCACGGTTTGCTATCCTTTTGCTTAGAGACGGGACCTCCACTTGGTGGAGGCATGAGGAGACCAAGGGTCTCATTGACATCAATACCCTCTCTTGGGGAGCTTTCCTCGAGCTCTTCAAAGAGCGGTATATTTATGAGTAGTTTAGATAGCACCGTATAGACGAGTTCCATGACCTCCGGCAACGGGGTCTTTAAGTAGCCCAGTATGAGGGAAAGTTTCTCGGTCTCCTACCCTATGTTGAATACATGGGAGACGAGAAGCTACAGGTGAACAGGTTCATCAAGGGATTAAATCCTGCGATTTTAGATAGGGAACGCATGGTACCTTCAGGGAACTTGAGGTTCATAGTTGACAGGGCCTTAGTGGCCGAAGAGATAGTTTGAGGCCCACAGAACTATAGGGATGGTTTGCAGAACCACAATACCTCATCTCAGGGCTCAAGATATCAGAAGAACTCATGGAAAGGAAATCAGAGGAACTATTCTGGGACATATAGGGCCCCACAGCAGTAGCTACAATAACAACAACAGCAACCTCAACAGTCACAACAGAACCAGCGACAGAGGGCACCTCAGGCTCAGCAGGGCTCTAAGTCCAAGTAGTGGCAGTCTCATGGTCCTAAGAAGGACCAAATATCTCAGGCACCTGTTACCCCTCTAGCATGGACTCAGCAATCCTCTAAGGGAGGTTATAGCAGTTCATCTAGGGCTGCAGGATCGTAGTATTCTAGGCCTCCTAGGGTTCAGGTTCAGTCACAGGGGCCATGTTACACATGTGGTGCCATGGGGCACTTAGCTAGAGAGTGCCCACAGGGTAGTAGTCAGCGTATGGCAGTTTCAGAACCTACAGTAGGAGACAGGGGGAAATCCCACATGGTTTTTGCTGCAGTGGACAATCATCAGGAAGAGCACCAGGCTACCATTATTGAGGCCTCAGGTAAGATCAGAGGTAGTGATGTTACTATTCTTTTTGATACAGGAGCTACTAACTCTTTTATTTCTCCATCAGTTGTGAAATGTTGCGGGCTAGTGGCAGCTAGTCAGGAGGTTAGTTGGGAGGTAGAGTTAGCTTTAGGAGCTAGAGTTTCCGTAACCTCGATGGTTAGTGATTTCCCAATTCAGATTGGTGGTATGACCACCATAGCTAATCTCAGAGTTACTCCCCTTGGATCTTATAGTCTAGTCCTTGGCATGGATTGGCTAAGTGCCCACAGGGCCAAGCTAGATTATCGTAAGAAGAGGATCAAATGTTTGGATGATGATGGTACAGATACAGTTATTACGGGGGTTCGTAGGCCTGTATCCCTCCATGTGATATCTGCTATGCAGCTTAAGCGGTGTATGCGGAAGGGATGCCAGTTGTATGCCATCACCATCAGCGATAGGGAAGAAGAGACAAAGAAGGAAACTTCTCTTGATGAATTTCCCATTCTTCAAGAGTTTGCGGACGTGTTTCCATCAGCGCTACCTGGTATGCCTCCTTGTAGGGTAGTAGACTTTTACATTGATCTCATACTAGGAGCAGAGCCAGTTTCCAGAGCACCTTATAGGATGACCACTAATGAGCTTAATGAGCTCAAGATATAGCTTGAGGAACTATTAGAGAAAGGACACATTCGTCGTAGTGTTTCTCCTTGGGGTGCACCAGTTATCTTCTTGAAGAAGAAAGATGGCTCTCTTAGGTTGTGCATGGAGTATCAACAGTTGAACAAGGTGACCATCAAGAATCAGTATCCACTTCCTAGGATTGATGACTTGTTTGATCAGTTGCAAGGTGCCCGAGTCTTCTCTAAGATAGACCTCAAATAGGGTTACCATCAGTTGAGGATCGTGGATAGTGATATTCACAAGACCGCATTTTGCACTAGATATGGCCACTATGAATTCACTTTGGTTCCATTCGGTCTTACGAATGCTCCAGCTGTGTTCATGAGTCTTATGAACGGAGTATTTCAAACCTTCCTTGACAAGTTTGTAGTTGTGTTTCTCGATGACATCTTGATTTATTCCAAGAATGAGAAAGAGCATGAGGAACACTTGAGGCAAGTTTTGCAGTGTCTTAGAGACAATCAGTTGTATAGCAGCTTGTCAAAGTGTGCTTTCTTCAAAATAGAGGTCAAGTACCTTGGCCATGTTATTTCAGGTGATGGGATCTCAGTAGACCCATCAAAGATTGATGCCATCATGGATTGGCCAGCACCTACCACTGTAACCGAAGTTAGGAGTTTTATGGGCTTAGCCAGTTATTACAGACAATTTGTTAATGGGTTCTCTCGGGTGGCACACCCCATTACCTCTCTTCAGCGAAAGGGAAAGAAGTTTGAGTGGACTGAAAATTGTGATAAGGCTTTTTAGGAACTCAAGAGAGCACTCACTAGTGCACCCATTTTAGCTGTACCACAACCTTCAGTAGACTTTATGGTATGCACCGACGCTTCCTTGGATGGTTTAGGAGCATTTCTTATGCAAGGTGGGTGAGCTATAGCCTACAAATCTAGGAAACTAAAGACTCATGAGCTCAACAACCCTACCCATGACCTAAAGCTCACAGCAATGGTGCATGCTTTAGTCAGATGGTGACATTTTCTCTTAGGACATCGGTTCGAACTTCATTCAAACCATCAGAGTCTTCAATACATCTTCACTCAGCTGAACCTTAATGCTAGGCAGAGGATATGGATGGAGTTCTTATGTGAATATGATTTTGATGTCCATTACATCAAAGGGAAAGAGAACGTGGTCAAAAATGCCTTGAGTAGGAGATGACATGAGCTTTCTTCTATGTCTACTAGCACAGATTTGCGAGATCACATCCTTCATCACTTGCAAGAGGATGAGATGTACATAGAGATTTGTAAGTTGATTCGATCTCAGAGACCCCTTGAAGGGAAGTTTTCAGAGTATGTCTTAGAGTCTGATGGACTATTGCATCATAGAGGATGTATCTATATACCTTCTTCCGGTGGATTGTGTGAGTTTGTGATGCTTGAGGCTCATAAGGACCCTTATGCAGTGCATCCCAGGGTTAAGAAAATGCATGCTAACTTAAGGCAACTGTATCATTGGCCAAGCATGAGGTTGCAGATTGCAGAGATGGTAGCTAGATTCCTAGAGTGCTAAAGGGTGAAGGCGGAACACCGTCATCCAGGTGGTCTTCTTCAGCCTCATGAGGTGCTAGTGTGGAAATGGGACACCATATCTATGGACTTCATAGTAGGTCTTCCTATGTCTTCTCGTCGTCATGATGCCATCATGGTAACAGTCGACAAGTTGACTAAGGTGGCTCACTTTTCACCCATGCGTACTACCTTTACCGCACCAGCAGTGGCTCAAGTGTTCTTGTGAGATATAGTCAGACTTCATGGCGTACCTCATAAGATCATTTTAGATAGACATTCTCTCTTCACTTCATCCTTTTGGAGATGTCTTCAGACAATTATGGGTACTAGACTCAACTTCAGTACGACTTATCATCCTGAGACAGATGGGCAGACTGAAAGGGTCAATAAAGTGTCAGAGGACATGCTTCGCATGTATGTCATGGACCATCAGACCCGGTGGGAAGAATACCTACACCTAGTGGATTTTTCCTATAACAACGGACACCAAACTTCCTTGGGTATGCCTCCCTACCAGGCTCTTTATGGTAGACCATGCAGGACCCCACTCAGTTGGGATAGGATCGAGGATAGAGTTTCCATTGGTCCTGAGCTAGTCAAGGATATGGATTAGCATATGACCTTGATTAGGCAGCGACTTGAGGAAGCTCAAGATAGGAAAAAGAAGTATGCTGATGCGAAGAGGATTGACCGAGCCTATCTAGTTGGAGACAGAGTCTTCTTAAGAGTGCGACCGCATAAGAGTCCAATCCACTTTGGAAAGGGCTGTAAGCTGGCACCCCATTTTGTTGGACCTTTTGAGATCCTTGATAGGATAGGACCAGTTGCTTACCATTTAGCATTTCCACCTATCCTATCATGCATCCATGATGTGTTTCATGTTTCAGTTCTGAGGAAGTATATATATGATGAGTCTCATGTGATAGATTGGGATGCTTTGCAAGTGGAGTCGGATGGACAGCTGGCATTGGAGCCAATTTGTATCTTGGCTCGGCAGACTTTTGGCCTTCGAGGCAGAGAGTTGGACCAGGTTAGGGTCCAGTGGGATTGCTATGACAAGGTTACAGCCTCTTGGGAGGACACAACACATATGAGTTCACAGTACCCTCACCTCTTCGATGAACTCCAGGAGGAAGTTCATGCCTAGAGGGGGTGGATGTGAGACCTACACTAGACTGTTATAGTTTACTATTTTGTTCTCATGCTTTCAGTATTTTATGCTTTGACATACTTTGACTATCAGAGAGAATTTTTATACTTTTGAGGATCAGTGGAATCCTATGTTATATATTCAGCACCTGATTTTGTAATCAGGGTACTTTTGAGATGTTTATGTTCTGATTTAGTTTCAGCTTATGTGGATGTCTTATATGGATCTAAATGTAATATGATGGAAATGGTTTAGAAAACTGATGTTAGGATATTTCAGTTCTAAATGCAATGTGGTTTATATGCTTCCATATATTATTGATGTTATGTTATGTTTCATATCATGTTGTGTTGGATCTACTGATGTGTGCATTGAGTGTGCAGGAAGAGTTGACCATGGATCTAAATCGTGGACCCAGTACTAGAACCTATGTATATACATGTGCTTACCAAGGTCTTGTCTATATAAAGAGACATGGTCCTCATTATCATGTGTTTATTTCGTGAACGTGGTTTGCATGTATGTTATTAAACTAGTAAATGTTCATGTTATTAAGTCATGTCTAATGTTTTAATTTTATGTGCCAAATTTGGCAAGTGTTGTAATTTAATTATGGACATGGCTAGTAAAGAGACACCAAGGTAAGTCAAGGGTTAACTAAGGTCATTTAGGAGTAGTACCCAAGCTTACCCCAGGGTTAGAAGTTTTTAGAATTTCTTTGACTTAGAATTTCATAGGTTAACTTCAGGGTGAGTTTTAGAGGGTCTTTTGGGCTTCTAAGGGGTAATTGGGGTCAGTTTTAGTCACCCAACTTGGTACCCTATGGGTTAGGGGTCATTTTCTGTCATTAATGAGCCTCTAAACTCATTTATTACTCCCTTTAAGTGTCATTTTCATCTTTGATTGAATTTGGAAGAGGAGTGTGACTTTGGTTAACCTCACTCTCTCTTCTAACCATGTTTCTTTTGACTTCACCCTTGGAGGGTTAGGAAGTGGTTTGGTTAAGGATTGGTTAGAGTTACCCCACCCTTGGGTCAAGCCTTGCTCATGTTGGAGGTTTGCCTATTTAGGGGAGTTTTTAGGATGAGTTGAGTGTTCACCCACTCTCTACCCTTAGAGACAGAATCTAGTTTGAAGGAGCCTTTGGAGAAGGAAGCTTAGGAATGATAGCTCAACACTAGTCCTCTTTACACCATAGCTTGGATCAAGGTTGAAATTATTTTTAAATTATTGTTTATTTTATGTGTGTTCTTGAGCTCAAGGTCTCCATTAATGGAGTCTTATAGTTTTGTTGAAGCTTTTATTTTTTTTGGAATCTCTTTATTTGTTACCCAGTGTGTTTACTATGTGCTTGATTTTGAATGGGTCTTCAAGGTACACTCACCCTTGGGAGGGCAGAGTAGCCTTGGAGGGGTAGTTGGAAATGATTCCTGTTAAGTGTAGAGTCTCCCATGTGAGGAGGGACAAACTTGGGGTAACATGATACCCATGAAGCCAAGATGGGCCTGAGGGCATTTAGGAGGTATAAGGAGGTTATCTAGGACAACATCTTGCAAAGATGGTCCTTATTCAAGTCCATGTGAGGCTTGTGCATTATTTGTGATCTTGGATTTCTCCTTCAGTGAGGTCTACTACTACCCCTGTTTCTAGAATGTCTCTTGGAGATACTTCCTCATGTACATCCTGTTGTTGGGAAGCTTTCTTGTGTTTGAAGTCTCTATTCTATTTTCTGCTTGTTGAGTGATCTGTTTGTAGCCCATTCCAGATTGGATCCCCAAGCTCAAGGGTGGCCTTATAAAGGCCTAGGTTGGGTGGTGAGCATCCCTGGTTAACTCCCTTTTATCAGGTTCAGCTAGAGGGAGGAGCTTACAAGAATTACCCTTATGGACTAATGTGGACAACTGTAATTTGGTCTTTTGTAATCTATGATGTCCTGAAGGATTCCATCCCCATTTGTGTTGCAATGATTTATTACGAAATTTGTAAACTTTCCTACCATATTTTAGATGGAGGATCAATAGTATGTAGCCATGATTCATTTTACAATTTGAGGTATATATATATAAAAAAAAGAAGTTAGTGAGAAAATCTATTTGATTATTATGTCATTGTTAAAATAAAATAGTATTTCCTTCAAGAATGGAAGTTTAATAAAATGATTAGTGTTTTCTTTTGTTATGTCCTTAGAAGAGAAATATATATTTTTTTCTATCACTTGGTAGATTTTAGCAAAATTTTTACAAAAAAAAAAGATCTTGAATTTAAATTTTCTTCCACCAAGATGTGGAGAATAAATGTTAGACTGCATCCATGTTATTATTATTTTTTTTAAATATTGTTTATATCCACTGTTTTGAAAAATACAGTCGTTTTCTTCACCAGAGAAATTTAAATTTAATTCAAAAAAAGCATATGCATATTATTTTATTTAAGATAGTAACCTCTTTCTTTTTAAAAAAAATAATAAATAATGTTTAAAAAAAAAAGAATAAAGGAAAGTGGCGGATTAAAAAAAAAAAAGATTAAACAATAATATTGGGGAAGGCCGAAACCCACCCAAATCCCGTCGGCGCCGATGCTTCTTCGTGGGGGCCGTGCGGTCGCAGGCCACCCACTGTGTATCACACAGTGGGGAGGCGCCGCTAACCGGCGTCGGTCATCCCACATCCACCCCTCCCCCCTGTGCTTGGTTGAACACCGTGGGCGGTGGTGCCGCTGGTTGCGGCCACCACCACTCCGCCCCTTCTGCTCCCCTCCACTTTCCTCCCCGCCGTCGCTGGGTATTTTAGCCGCGCCGCCCACTGCATGAATCCATTTTTCCTTTAGGAAATTTAAGGTTAGGGTTTTATTTTATTTTAGTTTAGGATATATATATTTTTTTGATGGCATTTAGATTTATTTTCCCTTTAGATATGATTCGCATATCTGATCCCTTAATTTAAAAATTTGATTTGATTTAGATGGGTATATTTTAAAAGTTTAGGTAGTATTTTATATAACATTTTAATTAGTTTTTAAATAATATTTTTTTATATTTTATTGTTATAATTAGAATTTTTTTTATTATAGATGTTTTTTTATATAGTTAATTACATGGAAGGTGATATTTTAAGTATTGAATTAAATCTTATATAGATATTTTTTCTTTATTGTATATTGCTTTATAATTAATTAATTTTTAGATTTGTTTATCTAATCAATTCGTATTGAGTTTTATTTTAATTATTTAGATAGTTTAATTAAGTATAGCTTCGAATTATTAAATAAATGTTCTTTTAGGGGATTTTAATTAAATCGTTTATATTAAAGTTATAATGCTTAATAGAATAGGTATTAAGCTTATATCCATTTAAATTTTTAATCTAACCATTCTTGGTTAGTTTTCTAGCCTTTTTCGTCACCTTTGACCGTTTTCATGTATGGTTGACTTTTGGTCAATCATGGTCAAACTTTTTCCGTTGGTCTCGATAATTGAACCCAATGCTCCTTGTGGCCTCTAGGTCTTAGGGTTTCAGTTTTGAGCCCTCTGGAGACAGTTGACTTTTGGATCAACCTGGGTTGACTTTTTGGTAGACTACCTCATTTTGCGTGCCTATGACTTCCTTAGCGCTTAGTAGACCCTAGCGACCCTCCTTCATGTATTTCAAAGATTGTTTGACTTTTGGTCAACCCTAGTTGACTTTTAGTCAAACCATCTTGATTTGCATGTATTATTCTTCTTTAGGGTCTAGCGAACCCTAGAGCTCATCTTTCTCTTATTTCAGAGTATAGTTGACTTTTGGTCAACTACCTCAGTTTGCGTTTAGTTCCCGTTTGGAGCTTTAGACATCCTTTAGGATAGCTGTAAAAGCTATTCCTCTCCTTGAGACCTTTTTGGTCTTGTCATCCCCTTTGCACCGTTTTGCGTGTATGTATTACCGTTGTGTTCATTTTAGTATTCCATTTTAATGCGTTTTTAAAAAAAAATTGTTCGTGTTTTTTTGCCCAACTTTTGGGCATGACATTTTGGTATCAGAGCCATGTTAGCAACATTGGGAACCTAACCCACTACGTTATCACTAAATTTGTCTTGCATGTGTAGTATGCCACCTGTCACTTGTCAAGCCTGTCAGCAAGGGCGTGGTCGGTGATGTATCCCCGCAGCATGCGTGGAGGTACAACCCGAGGTAGAGGATCATAGGAGGGATCATAGTCCACCTCCTGAACCCCCTCCCAATCCTAATGCAGCGCTTTTGTTAGCCTTTCAGAACTTGGTCGGACCCATACTTGACCGCATGCCACTTGTTAATTAGGAGAGAGAGAGAAGTAGGAGCCCACCTCCTAGAGCAGGGAGAGATCAGATAGATCAGGAGGATGAGTCCATCGTAGTTCTAGGTGGTATTCCTAGGGGTGATGTACAGAGGCTCGATAGGGCACCCCCCGATATCGGGAATCAGATTACAGAATTGATGAGGCTTAAACCACCTCTCTTCATAGGAGAAGCAGATGGGGCAGGAGCTGAGGCTTGGCTTTTGAGCCTAGAGAGGTGCTTTGGGTTGCGGAACTATGGCAGCAACCTTAAGGAACGGTTCGCTATACTTTTTCTCAGAGATGGGGCCTCCACTTGGTGGAGGCATGAGGAGACCAAGGGTCTCATTGACATCAATACCCTCTCTTGGGGAGCTTTCCTCAAGCTCTTCAAAGAGTGGTATATTTTTGAGCAGTTTAGACAGCACCGTATAGACGAGTTCCACGACCTCCGGCAACGGGGTCTTTTAGTAGCCCAGTATGAGGGAAAGTTTCTCGATCTCCTACCCTATGTTGAATACATGGGAGACGAGAAGCTACAGGTGAACAGGTTCATCAAGGGATTAAATCCCATGATTTTAGATAGGGTACGCATGGTACCTTCAGGGAACTTGAGGTTCACAGTTGATAGGGCCTTAGTGGCCGAAGAGATAGTCTGAGGCCCACAGAACGATAGGGATGGTTCACAGAACCACAATACCTCATCTCAAGGCTCAGGATATTAGAAGAATTCATGGAAAGGAAATCATAGGAACTCTTCTGAGACATATAGGGCCCCACAGCAGCAGTAGTAGCAACAACAACATCAACCTCAACAGTCACAGCAGAACCAGCGACAGAGGGCACCTCAGGCTCAGCAGGGCTCTAAGTCAGAGTAGTGGCAGTCTGAGGGTCCTGAGAAGGACCAAAGATCTCAGGCACCTGTTACCCCTCCAGCAAGGACTCATCAGTCCTCTAAGGGAGGTTATAGCAGTTCATCTAGGGCTGCAGGATCGTAGTATTCTAGGCCTCTTGGTGTTTAGGTTCAGTCACGGGGGCCATGTTACACATGTGGTGCCATGGGGCACTTAGCTAGAGAGTGCCCACAGGGTAGTAGTCAGCGTATGGCAGTTTCAGAACCTACAGTAGGAGACAGGGGGAAATCC
>MU224049.1:4434884-4476447 GCA_018584345.1 Thuja plicata | reverse complement strand
GGGAAGTTTTCAGAGTATGTCTTGGAGTCCGATGGACTATTGCGTCATAGAGGACGTATCTATATACCTTCTTCTGGTGGATTGCATGAGTTTGTGATGCTTGAGGCTCATAGGGCCCCTTATGCAGTGCATCCCAGGGTTAAGAAGATGCATGCTGACTTAAGGCAACTGTACCATTGGCCAGGCATGAGGTTGCAGATTGCAGAGATGGTAGCTAGATGCCTAGAGTGCCAAAGGGTGAAGGCGGAACACCGTCATCTAGGTGGTCTTCTTCAGCCTCATGAGGTGCTAGTGTGGAAATGGGACACCATATCTATGGACTTCATATGAGGTCTTCCTATGTCTTCTCATCGTCATGATGCCATCATGGTAACAGTTGACAAGTTGACTAAGGTGGCTCACTTTTCACCCGTGCGTACTACCTTTACTGCACCAGCAGTGGCTCAAATGTTCTTGTGAGATATAGTCAGACTTCATGGCGTACCTCGTAAGATAATTTTAGATAGAGATTCTCTCTTCACTTTATCCTTTTGGAAAGGACTTCAGACAACTATGGGTACTAGACTCAACTTCAATACGACTTATCATCCTGAGACAGATGGGCAGACTGAAAGGGTCAATCAAGTGTTAGAGGACATGCTTCGCATGTATGTCATGGACCATCAGACCCGGTGGGAAGAATACCTACACCTAGTGGAGTTTGCCTATAACAACAGACACCAAACTTCCTTGGGTATGCCACCCTACCAGGCTCTTTATGGTAGACCATGCAGGACCCCACTCAGTTGGAATAGGATCAAGGATAGAGTTTCCATTGGTCCTGAGCTAGTCAGGGATATGGAGCAGCAGGTGACCTTGATTAGGCAATGACTTAAAGAAGCTCAAGATAGGCAGAAGAAGTATGCTGATGCAAAGAGGATTGACCGATCCTATCTAGTTGGAGACAAATTCTTCTTGAGAGTGCGACCACATAAGAGTCCAATCCATTTTTGAAAGGGCTCTAAGCTAGCACCCCGTTTTGTTGGACCTTTTGAGATCCTTCAGAGGATAGGACCAGTTGCTTACTGTTTAGCATTGCCACCTAGCCTGTCACGCGTCCATGATGTGTTTCATGTTTTAGTTCTGAGGAAGTGTATATATGATGAGTCTCATGTGACATATTGGGATGCTTTGCAGGTGGAGTCGGACAGACAGCTGGCATTGGAGCCAATTCGTATCTTGGCTTGGCAGACTTTGGGCCTTCGAGGCAGAGAGTTGGACCAGGTTAGGGTCCAGTGGGATTGCTATGACG
Organism: Thuja plicata; assembly: GCA_018584345.1. Taxonomy (NCBI): domain Eukaryota; kingdom Viridiplantae; phylum Streptophyta; class Pinopsida; order Cupressales; family Cupressaceae; genus Thuja; species Thuja plicata. Next base: position 4,475,156 of record MU224049.1, on the reverse strand, counting down.
AGGTTATAGCCTCTTGGGAGGACACAACACAGATAAGATCACAGTACCCTCACCTCTTCGATGAACTCCAGAAGGAAGTTCATGCCTAGAGGGGGTGGATGTGAGACCTACACTGGACTGTTATAGTTTACTATTTTGTTCTCATGATTTTAGTAGTTTATGCTTTGACATACTTTGACTATTAGAGAGACTTTTAATACTTTTGAGGATCAGTGGAATCATGTGTTATATATTCAGCACCTAATTTTGTAATCAGGGTACTTTTGAGATGTTTATGTTCTGATTTAGTTTCAGCTTATGTGGATGTCTTATATGGATCTAAATGTAATATGATGGAAATGGTCTAGGAAACCGATGTTAGAATATTTTTGTTCTAAATACAATATGGTTTATATGCTTACATATATTATTGATGTTATGTTATGTTTCATATCAATTTGTGTTGGATCTACTGATGTGTGCATTGAGTGTGCAGAAAGAGTTGACCATGGATCTAAATCGGGGACCCAGTACTGGAACCTATGTATATACCCATGCTTATCAAGGTCCTATCTATATAAAGAGACATGGACCTCGTTGTCATGTGTTTATTTTGTGAACGTGGTTTGCATGTATGTTATTAAACTAGTAAATGTTCATGTTATTAAGTCATGTCTAATGTTTTAATTTTATGTGCCAAATTTGGCAAGTGTTGTAATTTATTTATGGACATGGCTAGTAAAGGGAAACCAAGGTAATTCAAGGGTTAACTAAGGTCATTTAGGAGTAGTACCCAAGCTTACCCCAGGGTTAGAAGTTTCTAGAATTTCTTTGACTTAGAATTTCGTAGGTTAGCTTCAGGGTGAGTTTTAGAGGGTCTTTGGGCTTCTAGGGGGTAACCGGGGTCAGTTTTAGTCACCCAACTTGGTACCCTATGAGTTAGGGGTCATTTTCTGTCATTAATGAGCCTCTAAACTCATTTATTGCTCCCTTTAAGTGTCATTTTCATCTTTGAGCGAATTTGGATGAGGAGTGTGACTTTGTTTAACCTCACTTTCTCTTCTACCCATGTTTCTTTTGACTTCACCCTTGGAGGGTTAGGAAGTGGTTTGGTTAAGGATTGGTTAGACTTACCTCACCCTTGGGTCAAGCCTTTCTCATGTTGGAGGTTTACCTATTTAGGGGAGTTTTTAGGATGAGTTGAGTGTTCACCCACTCTCTACCCTTAAAGACAAAATCAAGTTTGAAGGAGCCTTTGGAGAAGGAAGCTTAGGAAGGATAGCTCAACACGAGTCCCCTTTACACCATAGCTTGGATCAAGGTTGGAATTATTTTTAAATTATTTTTTATGTTATGTGTGTTCTTGAGCTCGAGGTCTCCATTAATGGAGTCTTATGGTTTTCTTGAAGCTTATTTTTTTTGGAATCTCTTTATTTGTTACCCAGTGTGTTTACTATGTGCTTGATTTTGAATGGGTCTTCAAGGTACACTCACCCTTGGGAGGGTAGAGTAGCCTTGGAGGGGTAGTTGAAAATTATTCCTGTTAAGTGTAGAGTCTCCCATGTGAGGAGGGATAAATTTGGGGTAACATGATACCCATGAAGCCAAGATGGGGCTGAGGACATTTAGGAGGTATAAGGAGGTTATCTAGGACAACATCTTGCAAAGATGGTCCTTATTCAAGTCCATGTGAGGCTTGTGCATTATTTGTGATCTTGGATTTCTCCTTCAGTGAGGTCTACCACTACCCCTGTTTCTAGAATGTCTCTTGGAGATACTTCCTCATGTACATCCTGTTGTTGGGAAGCTTTCTTGTGTTTGAAGTCTTTATTCTATTTTCTGCTGGTTGAGTGATCTATTTGTAGCCCATTCCAGATTGGATCCCCAAGCTCAGGGGTGGCCTTATAAAGGCCTAGGTTGGGTGGAGAGCATCCCTGATTAACTCCCTTTTATCAGGTTCAGCTAGAGGGAGGAGCTTACAAGAATTACCCTTATGGACTAATGTGGACAACTGTAATTTGGTCTTTTATAATCTATGATGTCCTGAAGGATTCCATCCCCATTTGTGTTGCAATGATTTATTACAAAATTTGTAAACTTTCCTACCATATTTTAGATGGAGGATCAATAGTATGTAGCCATGATTCATTTTACAATTTGAGGACAGATTTGAGGTATATATATATAAAAAAAAAAAGAAGTTAGTGAGAAAATCTATTTGATTATTATGTCATTGTTAAAACAAAATAGTATTTCCTTCAAGTATGGAAGTTTAATAAAATCATTAGTTTTTTCTTTTGTTATGTCCTTAGAAGAGAAATATATATTTTTTTCTATCACTTGGTAGATTTTAGCAAAATTTTTAGAAAAAAAAAAAGAGCTTGAATTTAAATTTTCTTCCACCAAGATGTGGAGAATAAATATTAGAGTGCATCCATGTTATTGTTTTTTTAAAAAAAATATTGTTTATATCCACTGTTTTGAAAAATACAGTCGTTTTCTCCACCAGAGAAATTTAAATTTAATTCAAAAAAAGCATATGCATATTATTTTATTTAAGATAGTAACCTCTTTCTTTTAAAAAAAAAATAATAAATAACATTTAGAAAAAAAAGAATAAAGGAAAGTGGCGGATTAAAAAAAAAAAAATAGATTAAACAATAATATTGGGGGGGGGCCGAAACCCCCCCAAATCCCATCGGCGCCGATGCTTCTTCGTGGAGGCCGCGCGGCCGCGGGCCACCCACTGTGTATAACACAGTGGGGAGGCGCTGCCGACTAGTGTCGGCCACCCCACGTCCACCCCTCCCCCTGTGCTTGGTTGAACACCGCGGGCGGTGGTGCCGCCGGTTGCGGCCACCACCACTCCACCCCTTCCGCTCCGCTCTACTTTCCTCCCTGCCGTTGCTGGGTATTTTAGCCGCCCCGCCCACTATGTGAATCCATTTTTCCCTTGGCGAATTTAAGGTTAGGGTTTTATTTTGTTTTAGTTTAGGATATATATTTTTTTTATGGCATTTAGATTTATTTTCCCTTTAGATATGATTCGCATATCTGATCCCTTAATTTAAAAATTTTATTTGATTTAGATGGGTATATTTTAAAAGTTTAGGTAGTATTTTATATAGCATTTTAATTAGTTTTTAAATAATATTTTGTTTATATTTTATTGTTATAATTAGAAATTTTTTTATTATAGATATTTTTTTATATAGTTAATTACATGGAAGGTGATATTTTAAGTATCGAATTAAATCTTATATAGATGTTTTTTCTTTATTGTATATTGCTTTATAATTAATTAATTTTTAGATTTGTTTATCTAATCAATTCATATTGAGTTTTATTTTAATTATTTAGATAGTTTAATTAAGTATAGCTTCGAATTATTAGATAAATGTTCTTTTAGGGGATTTTAATTAAATCGTTTATATTAAAGTTATAATGCTTAATAGAATAGGTATTAAACTTATAGCCGTTTAAATTTTTAATCTAACCATTCTTGGTTAGTTTTCTAGCCTTTTTCGTCACCTTTGACCATTTTTGTGCATGGTTGACTTTTAGTCAACCATGGTCAAACTTTATTTGTTGGTCTCGATAATTGAACCCATTGCTCCTTACGGCCTCTAGGTCCTAGGGTTTCAGTTTCGAGCCCTCTGGAGATAGTTGACTTTTGGGTCAACCTAGGTTGACTTTTTGGTCAACTACCTCATTTTGCGTGTGTATGACTTCCTTAGCGCTTAGTAGACCCTAGCGACCCTCCTTCACGTATTTCAAAGATTGTTTGACTTTTAGTCAACCCTAGTTGACTTTTAGTCAAACCATCTTGATTTGCGTGTATTATTCTTCCTTAGGGTCTAGCGAACCCTAGAGCTCATCTTTCTCTTATTTCAGAGTATAGTTGAATTTTGGTCAACTCTAGTTGACTTTCAGTCAACTACCTCAGTTTGTGTCCAGTTCCCGTTTGGAGCTTTAGACATCCTTTAGGATAGCTGTAAAAGCTATTCCTCTCCTTGAGACCTTTTTGGTTGTCATCCCCTTTGCACTGTTTTGCGTGCATGTGTTACCTTTGTGTTCGTTTTCGTATTTCATTTTAATGCGTTTTTAAAAAAATTTTGTTCATGTGTTTTTGCCCAACTTTTGGGCATGACAATTCTTTTGGTTAGTTAACATGACATTATTAAAATGTTATCATTTTGATAATCATTTTTATATAGTGTCTTTACGTATGTGGTTTTTATATGGGAATTATTTATTTATAAATAAGAATATTAATATTGGGTAAATATTAATGTCAATTAGTTATTACATATGGATTTTTGTGATTATTGTAATTATAGTTAAATTGTTAGTAGTTATTTTATTAGATTAATTTATGAAATGGATATTTTATAAATTAGTCTATTGGAGCTTTAAATTGCATTTTTTTGGGAAATTGAATTATATTTTATTAGTAATTTTATAGATAAACAAATTTGCATAACTAGGGTTATAAATTTGTTTATCGCCATGTTATTACGGTTTTCTTTGTTTAGCTCCTCTAGAAATGTGTTTTTATCATGCTATGACGTGTTAATTTAGATGTTATTGGAATGGTGTGTGTATTCGTTTCTGTTTGAACCTTATTAGGTTAGGACTCCATTAGGGTTTTGGGACTTGATTTGTCATGGTGTCTAGCATGGATTTCTAGTGCATGTGTCTTATTATGTTATGTGGTTCATTTCTTTTCTGAACCTAGTGTCTTCTGAACTCAGGATATGTGATCCTTTGAGATTTCCTCATACTGTTATGGTTAGTTGAGAACTAGTAGTTCCTATATGGGTAGGAATAAATTTATGAGATCTATGATATTATATTTGACCTTGAGCTTAGGGGGTGGTTAGTTAGGTGCATCTTAGGGGAGTGGCTTACAATAGGATTCCGGGGCCCAAAGAGGCTAGTCCATGGTGACCTATCGTAAGTTGATTAATAAGTGATAACTTAATAATAAAACTTGGGGTTAATATTAAATACAAGATTAGTTAGCATGTTGAGAGTCTGGGGTCCAGAGTGACCAGTCTGGGGTAAACTCAACTAGATGATGCTTGAAGGTTTGGGGTCCATAGAGACCAGTCTCGGGTAACTCAAGTATATGATCATGTGATGACACTCCCATAGCATGTAGCCTAAGTCTCCTCCATAGGTCCTATTGTGCCTTTTATGGTTGTGTCTTTGACATTTGGCTTTTGAATTCAGTATTTGGGTTACATTGGTGTTTTGGATATTTTATGTATGTTCCTTTATCTTTGGATGGTGTACCTTTGTCTTGCTCTTGGACTTTCAGTTGTCTTGATCTTTCCATCCTTATGCTTTTGCCTTAGTCTTTCTCATTGTGATCAGAAAGCTTCTAGGATCTTCCTATGCGTTCTTTATGATGGCTTGTATGCCTTTGATTGTCTTCATGTTGTATACTCATGTGAGGGGGCCTGTTATTATCTCCTTAGCACAGTTGGAGTGGACCTTTGGTTCCACACGATTGGGTGGTAGTGATTCATATTACCATTGAGATATGATGATTCTTCGTCTAGCTTGGATGATCCTTGTTGGAGTTATATCTTCTGATTCTTTTGGAGACCTGTACAGTTTCACGAGTTGTATATTTCTAACCATATGTGTTTATTGGTTGACATCCTTTGGAGGATGTATTGTGTTGTATTCAGCATGTTTATCTTTGGAGGTTTTGATCTTATCATATTAGTTGTGATCTTGTATTAGTGTATCGGATATGATATTTGTATTAGTTGTTGTATCATACTTGTATTAGAGTGATTACTACATACCCTACAACATGTGCAGAGGATGTGAGTTATGAGATGTATATTATTGGATTCATTTGATGTATCCTTTGTGTTAGTTCTTTATAGTTGTTATTCGTAGATTATCTCGCTTAAGTAATTCTACATCAAGGAACCCTCGAGGAGTGTTATCTATGTATGATTTTTTCTTATGTGTATGTCGTGTATCTCATTGCATTGCTTCTGCATTTTTATCATTATTGTTTGTAAAAATTAAAAAAAAAAAAATTATCCTGTTAACTCAGTGTCAAGTTTAGTTTAGTTCTCCTGGGTTCCTTGGCGGGGAATTACAATTATTGTCTCAATTCTCTCATATTTCCAAGCTTTTATTGCATATTTAGTGTAATCTCATTTAGCTTAATGGCATTCTTCATTTCAATTTAGGTTTTTTATTTATCAAGTAGCTTAATTCTGTTATCTGTTTCAAGTTTCTTAGCTTAAAATCTGCATCTTCATTCCTAGATTACAATTACATCTGTCATATAGAATATATTTCATTTCAGTTTTCAAAGCTTTCAAATTCTCCATTTTAGCAATGGTCTATGGTTGTTGGCTCTCATTTTAAGAGTAATTAAACACCCCAACTAAATAGGAGGCAATAGGTCAATTCGATGGATATTGTGGAATGAGCAATTCATGTTCATCTTCGTGATTCAACGATTGAGCAATGACTATGTTGTGGTGTGGCTGATTTAGAGGTCAACATTCAGACACATACATTTTGGTGCCCACTGTGGGGAAGAAAATTGATTTCTGACCTCACTCTAAAAAATTTTCTAAAAAAATTCTGTAATCGGTCATACGTCTGTACTTCTCTTTGTACGAATTCTCGCGTTAGAATTATGAGGGTACCACGAGAAGTTGTGCTTTCATTAGCAATCTCTCACATGAAAAAGCACTTTCTCATGCCAGCTGTTGCATTTCCTCATGTGAAGCCTTGTACTTCCTCACGTGAGACTTGGTGACAGTCTCTAGAATTTTAGAGTTTCTGCAATTACTGTTACTATTTTCCTGATTATTTTCACATGTTGTTGTTTTTATCTCTCTAATTTTTCTGATAGCGTAATAGTGGGCTGCAGGTCACTTGATGAAGACATAAAATTGCTAATGGTTTTCTTGCAGGATGGTTTTCGAAGATCATTTTAAAACATTGTGCTTTTTTTATTGCCTTCATCACATAATATAATTAGGGCCTTGTTAAAGTTTCTTGGGAATCTTGAATAGGGGAATATGCTCTTCATTACATGGAAGTGATGCCCATGGATGAATCTGAAACCCAGACATTTCTAACATGATGGAGACCTAGGGAAGAAAGGAAAGGTAACAAACCTTTATCATGTTCACTTGTCAGGGGATTATGTTCTTCTCTCTTTGAGAGAATCAGAAACCCAAAAGCTTGTGAATTAGTTGGAGGAGAGTTAGCTCGGTGATGATTATGTCTTGCATGTTTGGGTAAGGTGAAGAGGTAGAGAAGTATTCTCTTCTCTCTTTGAGAGAATCAGAAAATCCAACCATCAAATCTGAGCCAAGTTTTGTGTCACCTTTAGAGGGCCTACCGAAAGTTGAACCTCCGGGAATGACCCAAGTGAGTACACACCTATCACCGGTGATTCCACCTCACTATAATAAAGTATTCTTTGTCAATTCTAAAAAATACAAAGCCATGGTAACTTATTTCTCATGATTTTGACTATCATCTTGAGAAAGCCTTGTCTATTGTACTAAGCAGCATCACTCCCAGCCCTACTTGTGGGGGTGTATGACTTTCAAGTGTTGGTGTGTCTGCGAGGCCTAAGTCCTGTATCGGGGGCCTAAGTCCTATATCAGGGGCACCAAAGATTATTGTGAATGGAATCCCACTAAAAACTTTCTTAGTTAGTTGCCTACCTGGATCACCTCCGAAAGGAGACATAATCTTTGCGCAGGGAGGGGGAAGAATCTCTCCCCTAGATTCTCACCATAGGTATGCACCTGGATGCTAGAAGATGGTAACCTTCAAAAATATATTATTTAGTCCTTGGAAATACCAAAAACACAGGAACCCTCTAGGGGGTGACACAACTGTGTGAGGTGCACGCATACACATAAGCAGTGAGGCATGAATTTTGTCTTCTCTACCATTTTTTTTGTATGGATAACTAAGTGCTTGTTTTGAGTCTTAAACTGTCCAATAATGATTAAACAAAGACTCCCATGATTCTACCAAGTTTCCTTGTCCTTGGTAGAACTATTTGTGACTACTTCTTGCGTCACTATTGCTTGATCAAAACTTTGTGATTGTTAATGATTTCTTGTCACATTCAAACTAAGATTTTTGATCTAAACTATCATAAAAATATCCTAAATCTAGAAATTCTATCAGAGAAAAGTCCTAACTATGTCTCAAAATCAGACTTTTATCTAAAAAACTGAGTCGATCTATCAAGACCTGGAGTTTTCTCACGCAAGATTCTAAAAAATGAGCATTTCCTCATGTGAAATTTCATTATCTCACGCACACTTAAGAATTTCCTCACATGAACCAACACTTTCTTGGATGATTTTGTACCCTAGTGTCCTAAAACAATGAGCTATTCTCATTGACTGATGAGTTTTTTTCCTGATCTAATTTTTGTCTGAGATCTGATTGCCTATTTCCTTGTCCTCTGTAGTCTAAAACTAATTGTCTTGAGTTACAAACCAACCAATTCTTTCTCATACTCATTTTGTCTCTTTTTTCTTTGTCCTACCTTTCTATGCTTTTGTACCTTGTGACACGATAGTCACATCTCGGCTATTCTAGCCATACTCTCAATGATTCGTGTTGGGTGCATTTAACATCTCGATTGTTCTAGCCTTTATCTCCTTTTTGCTATTTCTAGAGATAGAATTCTAAGTTGGATCCTAAGTCCTCTCTCATTTCATCTTCATCTATGCCTGTTACAACTAGAAGTGGCAACATATTTCCCATTCGTGGTTCCAAAATAAGTAAAGGTAGATCTCATAATCAAGGAAGAGGTCATTCTGAACCTATTGTTCAATCTGATAGTCAAGAGGGATCTTCATGTTCCTCCTCTCCATTTTTTATAGATCCTAGTCTGAATCAGAAACTGGTGTTCCAACAGTGCTATGATCCTTTGTTTCAAAGACAACATGAACTATTGTTTCAAGATCAACAAAACTCATTTCTTCTAGATCAACAAAACTTTGGAAGTTCTCTTACTTGGGTTGATCTTCTTGACAATCCTCGCTACCTTATTGATCCTTTTGATCCTATCGATCCTTGTGAACCTATTGATCCTTCCAAACCCATTGACCCCTTTGACCCACCAAAAGTTACATTGGCCACAAACACTCATCTTGATACACACACTCACACTGAACCTATGCACATGGCACAATCCCACATCAACAACATGGGAGGCCCTTTTGACTTCCTACAAGGTCAATACAGTGAGGCCCATGATCAATCTAAAAATTATTAGAATCAACAATCCCAAACTGATTAGCAAGCACATCACCATCGCCCTCCTCCACATGACCAGAGTCAAGATCAAAACCCAAGAATTTATGAGATACTCGGTAATGATGATGATCCAATAACTCAAAATGACATAGTTGTTGTGAAATCTAATAAGGGTCTCATCAAGATGATGGAAATTCTCCTTGCAGAAGATAAAGAGAAATATTTTCTAGAATTGACAAACTAAGGAGTTAAGCTACCCCCAGGTTTCAAAGTGGAAACACTTGTGACTAAAGAGGAAGAGACTGAGACTACCAAATTGCAAAAGATGATTCAAGATATGCAAAACCAAATTATCCAACTTGTAAAGGATAAGGACAAACCTGTACAACAATTCACGATGGAGAGTATTTGTCCTTTTCCTTTTGGTAGGAGTCTTCATATGCCAGCCTTTCCCAAGGGTGTAGAACTCCCTAAGTATGATAAATATCTGGGTACCACCGATCCTCAAGATCATTTGAGAGAATTTGGGGCCCTATCTATGGATTTCATTCATGATCAAACTTATTTAATGTGTCTCTTTCCCTGAAGTCTAGGTTGACCTACCATGGAGTGTTTTTCTTGACTACCCACCGACATTAAGAATTTTGATGAGATCGCAAATCTCTTTACCCAACATTATTCTCACAACATACAACATCCCGTCAACATCAGGGACATTTTCAATCTCAAGAAGAGACAAGGGGAGCCATTCCTGACATTTATCTAGAGATGGAGACAAATTTGCACAAAGTATCCTCGTAATATACCTGAATCTGAGAAACTTGACATCTTCTTGGACAATCTCACTCTTGATTTTGGGTATCAGGTACAGCTTCAAGGTCCCCTCAATTTTGACAGCATGATTAAGCAAGATGTGAGGATAGAGGTGTTTATGGTTAAGAAAGTAGAATTGAGTTTTCACAAAGACAACAAACAAGGTTCCTCCTCTTCCAAAAAAGATAAAGGGAAGTTTGTCAAGAAGAATAGGGACATTTTGAATGATGGAGTGGTTGATAATGTGACCCCGGCTCCTTCAAAATCAGTTTTCAATCTTACTTCTAGCATACAAGCGATCAAAACTATTGAAAAGGCTACAACAAACACTCAGCCACCTTCCAGATTCTCTAGCAACAAACCTTGGGCCTCTCGACCCAAATGTGAATTCACTTCCTTGGGAGAACCACTTGATGTAGTTTACAAGACTTTGGTGCAAAACCAAGTTCTCACTCCTTTGGACAAGCATCCATATGATCTGTAACCATGACCCCATTGGTGGAACGACAATGTATATTGTGACTATCACCAGAACAAGGGTCATAAGACTTCTACTTGTCTTCAGTTGTGCCATAAGATCCAAGATCTGATTGATAATGGTGATATTGTTATGGATAATCATAATAAGAATTTAGATCACTAGGCATTTAAAGATCCCTTTCCTCCTCACGAGAAAGGCGAGTCTTCGAACACTAAGAACAACAATGCCAAGGTTAACTACACACATACCACTAATGACAATGTCATCAACATGATCAAACCTATCGAAGTTGAGTATTGTGATGTGATTACTATCAAGGGGAGTGGGGATGCTCCTAAGCCTAAGAACCCATTTTTCTTGAGAGGCCCTGGGTCTTACTCATCTAAACCTGAATCATCTCAGGATTGTGCAAACCTCGTTACCAGATCTTGCGCTAAGATCACTCTCAAGGGTCCCGACCCTCGTGCTATGACATTTTCACCAAAGAAACCGTGGATAAAGATGTTGTTGGCCCTACCAATAAGACCACAAAAATGGTCCCCACACCTCCTACTATTAATTATAGCATTCTTGACCAACTGCAAAGAACCAACGCTCAAATAACCATCTTTGAGTTGTTGAAGATCTCGCCTGCTCATAGGTAGATTTTGGATAAAGCCCTCATAGAGGCTAACATCCCCAAAGACATTAATCTTGATCAATTTCAATCTATAGTGGGTCACTTGACTTCACCGCACTATCTATCCTTCTTAGAAGAAGATGACCATTCGGCCAGCCACCCGCATAACACCCCTTTGCATATAGAGGTCATGATTGGCCAAAAGCGCATCCACCATGTCCTTATTGAAAATGGTGCTGGCCTCAACATCTTCTCTTCTCACTTTCTCACTCAGCTAGGCTATGATGAAGATCGCATAGATTCCTACAATAAAGTTACTATCAAAGCCTATAATGAAGAAGAAAGAAAGTCTAAAGGTTTAGTTGTGCTACCTATTCGAGTTGGACCTGGTGAAAGAGATGTCACTTGTCAAGTGTTGGACATTCCTCTTGCTTATAAAATCATTTTGGGAAGACCATGGATCCATGAAATGCAAGAAGTTCCCTCTACGTATCATTAGTGCATCAAGTTTCCTTTCCACGGTGCATAAATGACAGTTCCCGCTAATATGGGCTATTCTTTTAATACACTCACACAGTCAGCTGATAGTTTTGTTCCTGCTAACAGAGAATCCACATAATTCCATGATGCCAAGCTTAGAGACATGGAACAAACTTTGAAAATCAAAGACATAGGCATGGGGGGTATCAAATAGAACCTGTGCTATCATTAGTAGCTCTAACTCCATCTCCTCATTCTTACGGGAGACCTTCTGAGAATAATAAATCTTCTACTACTCCTCCTGAAATAGTTTATGATGGTGCCTTTGTACAGGCTTTAACACCATTAGAACATGAAGATGAGGAAAGAGCTATTAAAGCTTGGCTTTACAAAGGAAAGGACATATCTGAATAGACCACCCCAGCTCATGAAATAGATCCCAATAGTGAAGGTCTTAAAATCATGAAATGCTTTGGATACAAAGGGAGTGGTCCAATAGGGATAAATGGTAATGGACTAGTTGAACCTATTAAAGCTACAAGTTGAAGGAAAAAAGATACAACTATTTTAGGCTTCAAGAAGATCCTATTCCATCTAGGGATTAACAAATTTGTGCCAAAACTGGATCCTCAACCAGAACCTGAAGGAATAGCTACACTTGACACCGCAGAGGATAGCTCTGATGAGGATTACTTTCCTTTTCCTATTCCTCTAGATTTGGCAGCATTATTTTCTGAGCTAGATGATGTCATAACACATTTTAGTATAGCCAAGGTTGGTAGTGACTCTAATGGTGCTATTCCATTCACTTCTCTGACATACGAACAATGAAAAGTGTCACAAGACCCTGGTTTCCATGGTGAACTAAACATACCATCACAGTTTCAAGAAAAAATTGTGCAAGAATAGGCTGGTGTCACAAGAACTCTCAAACCTTCATGGTGCAAACATCCTAGTTAGAGTTCAGACACAGAATCCCATGAATATGAGTTTAACAGTCTTTCAGAAGGATCCTTTGACAGGAATGTTGATACGACACATACATCTGAAAACCTTCTCGACATAGGTGAAGGGTCTAGTGTAAGGTCTAATGAGTCTGATCCCATAGATGTTAACATGTCTTCTACTACAGTCACTAGGAGTCAAATGGATTTGAATACACCTTTGGATGAGATTTCTCTAGGTCTCAACTTACTAGTCTGTGCTTTTGATGATTATACCGTGAATGCACTTGAACCCATCACTTCTCTCTCACTCCAACATCCTAAGATAATAGACTAGAATTCCCCTTCCTCATCCAATGAAGTCCTCACATTCTAGAATGACTATGCTCTAGCCTGTTATCTCCATGCTGTTGAACCTATAATGTCCTCCACTAGCGAAGACAGTATCAGCATGACCAAAAGTGATATCAAGTATCTTAGTCATAAAATCAAAAGAAAAAAAAAGGTGCTCTAACGGTGAAAACCACATTGTGGCAGTGTCAAAGCCAAAAAAATTAAAAAGAATAGATGTATCCGAAGGTGAAAACCTCTCCGAGGCACCTGAGGATCAGATACTTGATGTGCTTCTGAGTCATTTCCAGGAACCATCATCTGTGCTAATTGAGCCGGCTTAGCCAGTAAATTTGGGTACATAAGAACATCCGCACATTATTCATGTGGCTAAATCATTGTCTGCAGAAGAACTCAAATAATTCATAGATTTCTTCAAAGAGAAAAAGATAAAATTTGCATGGACATACTCTAACATGCCTACTGTAGATCCTGATCTTATCATGCATCACTTGTCAATAGCTCCTGGAGTAAAACCAGTCAAGAAAAAACTCAGAAAAATGCATCCACATGTGGCTCTACTTGTCAAGGAAGAATTAGAGAAAATCCTAAAAGCTTGATTCATCAGAGAAATTGACTATGCATAATGGATCTCCAACATAGTTCCAGTGTTGAAGCATGACAAAGCTATCAGAGTCTGCATAGACTTCATGGACTTAAATAAGGCATGTCCAAAAGATGACTTCCCACTACCCAACATTGAAATTATTGTGGATATGATAGCAAGGTATGAAATGTACTCCATAATAGACTATTTCTATAGCTACAACCAAATCAAAATTGTGCCAGAGGACCAAGAAAAGACTACTTTCACTTGTGCATGGGGCACTTTCTGCTGGAATGTTATGCCTTTTGGTCTCAAGAATGTTGGAGCCACGTATCAAAGAGCAGTCAGTACTATATTTCATGATAGGATGCACAAAAAAATGGAGGATTATGTTGATGACACCCTTGCTAAAATCATGGACAGGAAGGTACATCTTACTATTCTAGGCCCTATACTAGATCATATGGAAAAGTTTAGACTATGTCTCAATCCTTAGAAATGTGCATTTGGAGTAACTTCCAGAAAATTGCTTGGTTATATCATCTCCGCAAAAGGTATCGAGGTGGATCCTAAAAAGGTGCAAGCTATCATGGAAATTCCTCCACCTTGAAATATTAGTCAAATGAGAGGTCTTCAAGGTTGGCTTCAGTCTATCCGGTGCTTCATCTCATAGCTAGCTGACAAGTCACATCCATTTACTAAGACTCTACATAAAGGTGTGACCTATGAATGGAATAAAGAATGTGAACAAGGTCTTCAACAAATCAAACAATATCTGGCTAGTCCACCTATATTAATGCCTCCTATTCATGGGAAGCCATTAATCTTATACATCTCAGCTACAAAAACATCTCTGGGTGCTCTATTGGCCCAAGAAGATCAAAACAATAATGAAAGAGCAATCTATTACATCAACAGAATGTTGGTCTCCTATGAAATGAATTATTCTACCATTGAAAAGGCTTGCTTGGAGGTGGTGTTTGCTTCCCAAAAGTTATGACATTACATGCTTTCTCACACTACAAGGCTCATTGCAAAAATTGATATATTAAAGTACTTACTCAGCAAAGCTTCCCTCATGGGTAGATTAGCTAAGTGGGTCATGATACTCAGTGAATTTGACATTGAGTATGTGGAAAGAAAAGATATCAAAGGGAAAGCAATTGTAGATCAGTTGGCCAAAGCACCTATTGCAGACTATCAACCATTAAGGATCGAGTTCCCAGATGAGTCCATCATGCTTCTCACACATCAGGCATGGACCATGTTCTTTGATGGATCATTCACCCAGCAGGAGTCAGGTGCCGGAATCTTGTTCATTACACCTCAGCAGTATTCATTACCAAAAGCTTAAAAAATGTTTTTTCCTTGCACAAATAACACTGCTGATTATGAAGCCTTGATTAATGGATTAAAGATCGCTATTGAATAGCACATCGATGAGCTAAAGTTCTTTGGAGATTCACAGTTGGTTATCAATCAGGTGAATGATATCTACCAAACAAAAGATGAAAAATGGTGCCTTATAAAAAGATGGTTGATGATCTCAAGAAATAATTTGTACACATTAATTTCCAAAAAATTCAAAGGGTAGATAATAAAGCAGTCGATGCCATGGCTAATTTGGCTTCCATGTTACAAATGCTAGAAAATGACTTCTGATATGAATTCCTAGTGGAGACGTTATGTTACCCTGCTTATAATTCCCTTGAATCCTGGATGATCTATTCAGTCATTGGAAATAATGCATCCCGCTACCACCATATTTAATCCTACCTTTGTGACAAGATCATTTTGGACACTTACACCCAAAATGAGAAATGCCACTTAATCCATAGTGCTTCACAGTTTGTCATTAGAGCTAACGACTTACATAGGTGAGGTCTAGACGGTACCCTCCTTAGGTGTTTAGAACCCAATGAGTCCAAGTGTGCATTAGTAGAGGTGCATGAAGGCATCTGTGGGTCTCACTCAAATGACCTAACACTCGCTCACAAACTTATTAGAGCTGGTTACTATTGGCCGGATATGGAGAAAGAAGCTACACAATTTGCTAAATCTTGCAAACATTGCCAACTTCATGGAAATTTGATCCATGCTCCTGCCAAGGAGCTCATCCCTTTCATCAGCTTTTGGCCATTTCAGTAGTGGGCCTTTGACTTGGTGGGTCAGATACATTCATCTTCTTCAAGGGGACATAAATTCATCATTACTGCTATAGACTATTTTACCAAGTGGGTCGAGGCAATGCCCCTCATCGTAGCTGATGGCAAGTCTGTGGTCATGTTTATACTGAACTACATCATCTGTAGATATGGTGTACCCTCATCAATAATCACTGACAATGGGGGGAAATTCAAGAACAAGGATCTAAAATAATTATGCAGTAAGTTCATAATTATTCAGCACTGGTCTTCTATCTATTATCCTCAGGGTAATGGATAGGTGGAAGCTCCAAATAAGAATATTCTCAAGATCTTACACCACACAGTACACAAATCTAGATGAGACTGGCATCTCAAGATTAATTTGGTTTTATGGGCTTACCACACCAGTATACAGACACCAATAGGGGCCATGTCCTTTGCTCTATTTTATGGTGCAGATGCAGTGCTTCTTATTGAGATTGAGATTCCTACCTTACGAGTCTTTCTGAAGGGCCTCATTAGTGATGATGATATCCAAATTTGTTGGCTTCAAGAGCTTGAACTACTAGATGAATGTCAGAAAGTGGCGTTTGATCATCTTTGAGTATATCAGAAGAGAATATCTAAAAGCTACAACAAGAAGGTCAGACCAAGGGAATTCCAAATGGGTGATCTCGTCCTGAGAGAGAACCCCAAGAATCAACAATAGCGGGTCTAGAAAGGAAAATTTGAACCAAACTGGCTTGGTTCGTATGTTATCACTGTAGTATTTGGGTCTGGCACTTACCAGCTCTCCACCACAGAGTGGGAACAACTCAAAGAGCCTATCAATGCTCTTCATCTGAACAAGTTCTACAGTTGAGATGTCTTCTGAATGCTCATGTACATACTCTATTATGAGAAAATGCTAAAAATTGCAAAATGTCCTGAAAAAATGATCATCTTAGTGAAAAACTGGAAAACAAGCACTTTGATGTATCTATTATCCTGGTGAAAACTTGGTAAATAGGCGCCTTGATAATACCAGAAAAAATCAAAAAATGAAAAATACAAAAAAAACAAAAAAGGAGAAAAATGTGCCATTGATGAAAACCTGGTAAACAGGCATCATGATAGAAAAAATAGAATTTCAGCCAAGATGGTGAAAAATTGGTAAACAGGCACCTCTTGTTCCACAATTCTCTATCTATCATGGCATCCCTTGGCTTTCTTATAATTTTCTCTCCTGCTTTCTTGCTTTAGTTTTCTCGCTCATGCATTCATTCTTAGTTATTTTCAATATTTTTGCTTGACTTCACATGGATTGAAACTGGCCACACTCAGGGGCATCTTCCTAGTCTAGGGGGCATTGTCCTATCTTTTGGAGTCTCTCTCTCCTCTTCACATCAGTCACCAGTGGTTCTCACTGAGTCTGTCTGTTGATGCCTAGATCTCACACCGATCTTTATACTTGAAAATATTTTTTGCGTAAGTGACCAGTGATTCTCACTACATCTACCTACTGTCATTGTACTACTAAGATTTCTCACATCAACTCACTATCTGCATATTTAACATCAATCTGTTACAGTTGGAGTTATACCCAAATTCTCTATCTATTGATATCAATCTTCGCATGCTTGTCTTTAGTGTGTACATAGCTTTCAGTCACTTTTGTGACACTTTGGGTCTTTTCAAGATCCCACTTGACTTGACATGACCCCAACGTCATAGCTTGGGGGTAATCCACTCATATTCATCCTCTCTCTATATGAGTCAAGTCAGTCATCAATGTTCATTACTTGGGGGCATGGCTCCCCACTTTGATCGCATCTTTGGTTTACACTCAAGTCAGTAATCTTGTCAATTCTAAAGGACAACTATCTATTGGCACAAACTGGTGTTTCTCAACACCCCAATCAAACAGTGTTTTTCAACACTATCTTTGGACACATTGGACATCGCAACGTAAATATCTCTCGATAGCAATCAAACACATTGTAGTCACAAGAACAATGATGTTTTTCAACACCCCTAAAACACATGCACATTCGTAAAATTTGAAACATGCTGAGCTATGATTGAATCTTTCTTTGTATGTTGTCTATTCTTATGAATTTCATTGATATTTTCATTGTCTACTACTTGTGGGTGTGGTTTCGATGATCCGATAGCGTCAAATAAATAGGGTGTATGTGATAAGAGCTTCTGCATTAAGGTGGGAAAGCCTCACATCCCTCGATCTTGTTTATTTGTATGCAAAGGGTAGGTTGGAACTATCTCTTTGACTGTTATTTCTCTATTTGTTTAATTGTGTACTCTTACTATATCAAACTGGAAACAATGTTTAGGTCATCTTGGCTTTTGTGCCCTGGCCCTTACATTTGTTTCCTACATTTTATCTGATTCTTATGGTTGCATTGGCGCTAGTAAGGATTGTATTGACTCCAATATTCCAAAACTCGATGATGATAATTATGCAATGAGTCCAACAACCAAGTCCTAGGGTTGCATTTAGCTTAGGCTTGCATTCACATTTTAAACTTGCATAGCGACAGTTTTGGTGCTCTCTTCATTGTCTTCTCATTCTTTGAAGGTTCTCATCTTTTGTCCTGGATTCCTCTTGACTACACAAGTGTTCGATCCTCACTCTCTATTGTCAACTATATTCTTAATCCATTTTTGAGATCAAAATTGAAATCTGACACTTCTATATAGCTCATAATCACATTTTAAATTTTTTGGGACCGACGTGCTCTGACGCTTGTGCATTCGACTTTCTGACATCACTTTCTTGTCAGAATCATCTCTCATCATCATTTTCTTGTCTTCTGTAATCTTTTCATCAAAAGTCCACTCTAGTCAACTATGGTCAAACCTAGTCAACAAAACCTCTTGATCACTCTAAATTGATTCTTCCTTCTCTTGATCTATCTCTAAATTCCTTTGGATCTTTGATCTTACTTCTATCTGCAATCTTTTGCTGTTGATCATCTTTCTATTGTGTCATCTTTCAATTTCTCTCCTAAGGGGGCAAGATGATTGCATCATTGAATCTTTTCACATCATTCTCGAATTAGTTTGATCTGAATCAAAAGCCCCCATTGTTAGGGGCATCTCATCACTTGGGGCATATTCAATGTTTCATACCTTATGGTCAAAATTGGATATTCCATGATCTTGAATCTCTAGGGGCATCTTGATGCCTTGCATCTTGTCATCTTGTCATCTATCTTTCTAGGTATCTGAGAAATCTAACTTGAATCCTCAAGGATCAAGCTTTGTTCTAGAGATGATCCTTGAAATCCCATTGGTTATTGGGGCAATCTAACCCTAACTCTTGAAATTCATGCTTCGTTCTGAAGACGACTCTCAAAATCTCTTTTCAACCATTATCTGGGAAACCTAACTCGAATCTTGGAGGCATAACCTTTGTATTGGGGCAATCTAACCCCGATTTTGGAGATAGTCCTAAATCTTCATCAATTATCAGCGGACATTGGGGCAATCTAACCCCGATTCCAATTTTCTCTCAATTGGTATTTGGACCATTTTATTTGCAATCTAACTTAGACTTCAGACAATCATGCTTCATTCCGAAGATGGTTCTACTTCTCGATATGATCGATGTCTTGGCAACCTAACCTAGACTCCTGAAATATTCATCTGTCACATCAAACTATTCTTTGAATCAACGCGCCGCTTGCACATCAATTCAAAGAGCGGAAAAATGTAATACCCCCAAATTGGCACCTTACAATTCTAATCAATTTTGCTGCATTTCTTCAAATTCTCATCATCGAAGTCCTATCATACTAGGAAAATTCTCCTTCCTAATTGTCTTTAATTGACTTAGTCTCAAATGAAAAAAACCTAAATTTGCATAAATCTTACACCATATTTAATTCCTAAATTTTCAAGATTTATTAGCTAAAAATCCCTATGATTAATTAATTTAATTCTAAAGTCCTAAGTGCTTTTAAATTAAACTAATCCCACCCCTTTTAGCTAATACACATCAAGGGAATTAAATATTATTTGGTTATTTGAATGGATTATCCTCACTTGAATTGAATAATTGAAACAATATGAAAAGTCACTCATGTGGCAATAATTCATTTATTTAATTAAATAATTCCTTCATATTTGTCTCACCTTCCTCCATGAAGATGAAGAGTCAACCATTTCTTCCCAAGAAACTCTTCATCCTGTCTTCAGGATTTTTTATATTATGGACCTTCTTTCCTTAATTTGAAGAGAGCAATTTTTAGAGTACCTAAACTATAGTGAATTATTGTCTCAATTCTCTCATATTTCCAAGCTTTTATTGCATATTTAGTGTAATCTCATTTAGCTTAATGACATTATTCATCTCAATTTAGTTTGTTTATTTATCAAGTAGCTTAATTCTGTTATCTCTTTCAAGTTTCTTAGCTTAAAATATGCATCTTCATTCCTAGATTACAATTGCATCTCTCATATAGAATGAATTTCATTTCATTTTTCAAAGCTTTCAAATCCTCCACTTTAGCAATGGTCTATGGTTGTTGGCTCTCATTCTAAGAGCAATTAAACACCCCAACTGAATAGGAGGCAACAGGTCAATTCGATCAATATTGTGGAATGAGCAATTCATGTTCATTTTCACGATTCAACAATTGAGCAATGACTATGTTGTGTTGTGGCTGATTTAGAGGTCAACATTCAGACACATACCGGGTGAACACCATACACTACTATAGAAGGAATTTTACAAGTGGTCATATTTACACTATAATTGTAAGCATACTCTGCCTCTAGAAGGACTTGATCCCACACTTGACCATACCCCTTTGTTAGGCATCTTAGAAGGTTCCTTAAAACCCTTTTTATGACCTCTATTTGGCCATATGTCTCAGGGTGATAAGATGATCCAAAACAAAATATTTGTTCCTAGATATTTGTTCCTAGCCTCTTCCAGAATGATTTCAAAAAATGCCCCATGAAGTTGACATCTTTATCTGATACTATACTGAGGGGTAACCCATGGATTCTCACAACTTCCCTAAAAAAAATTGGGCTATGTAACTTGCATCATGTGCTATTTTGCATGGAATGAAATGGCTCATCTTACTGAACCTATCAACAAAAAAAACACTATCCATTCCAGTGCTTGTCTTTTGTAACCCCACTATGAAATTGATACAGATACATTACCATGGCCTATTGGGAATGGGAAGTGGTTGATATAATCTAGCATTTGAAGTCACACCTTTAGCTTTCTGACACACTATACATTTCTCTACATACTTTCTTACATTTGTCTGCATCCTTGGCCAATAGTAGAACCTCTGAACCAATTCATGGTTCTTATTGAGATAAAAATGGCCACTAAGATTACCATTGTATTTTTCTTGTTTTAGGTTCTCTCTCATAGATCCCTTGGGTACACACAACTATCCTCCCCTAAAAAAAATCCATTTTGTAATGTGTAATATGAAAACTATCCATGGAAGTGAATTTTGAACTCCATACATACCTTATAGGCCTTTGAGAAGTCTTCATTTCCTTTATAAAGATCCTTAAATATTTCACTCCAATGCTCTGCAACTTCACTTCTTGAATAGTGAGTATCCTTCAACTTAATGCATCAAAAACCTTGTTCATCTGCCTCTTCTTATACGTTATGGTAAAGGTATAAGCTTGTAAGAACCCATCCACTTGAGATTTCTATTGCTTAACTTCTCTTGGGTATTTATGTAACTCAAAGCTTGATTATAAGTGAAGACTACAAACCCTTTAGGTAGGAGGCAATGTCTCCATTTACTAAGGGATTGAACTAGGGAATAGAATTCTAGGTCATAGGAGGAATATTTCTTCTTGGCCTCATTCAAATTTTCACTATAAAAAGCCATTGGTCTACCTTCTTGGGTCAAAACAACCCCTATTTCTATGCTACTAGCATTGCACTCCAAGGTAAAAAAATTCTCAAAACTTGGTAACATTAGAATGGGTTGGGTGGCTACCTTTGTTTTTAACATCTCAAAACCCCTATTGGCTTCTCTAGTCTGCCTAAACTTAGTCTTAAATCCACACTTTATAGTCTCCAACACTGGAGCACAAATGACACTAAAACCCCTAATAAATTTCCTATATAATTGGGCAAGCCCATGAAAACTTCTTACCTCCGTACCAGATGTGGGAATGGTCTAGCTGAGTGTAGCCTTCACCTTTCTAGGATCCATCTTTAATGACCCTTGTGAGACCACAAACCCAAGATACACCAATTCATGTTTCTGGAACTCACACTTCTCCAAGTTGATTTCCAACTACTCTTCTTGCAACCTCTTCAATACAATCTTCAAATTCTCAAGGTGCTCTTCCTTAGTCTTTTTGAATGAATATGAGGATGTCATCAAGATAAAATACCACAAACACCCCTATGTATTCCTTTATCACTTCATTGATCAATCTCATGAATGTGTTAGGGGCATTTCTAATCCCAAATGGTATGACAAGCCATTCATATAGTCCTTCTATAGTCTTGAAGGTTTTTTTCCATTCACCCCCTTCCTTAATGCAGATTTGATGGCACCCACTCCCTAAATCCAACTTTTCAAAGTATTTGTCCCCACCAAGACAATCCATTAGGTCCTCAATCCTAGGGATTAGAAACCTATATCTTATTTTTATTTTTTTTATAGATCTAGAATATGTGCATAACATCCACTTACCTCCTTTTTTTATGCCAATACTGCTAGCACTACACAGGGAATTATGCTCTTCTTTATAAGCACTTGATCCTATAACTCTTGAACTTTTCTAGCTATCTCCTTGTTCTGCTCAAGGGTTATTTTCTAAGATTCCTTGTTGGGAAATGATGCACCTAGAATGAATTCAATTTGGTGAATTATTGGTCTCTATGGTGGTAAGACTGCTAGTGATCCATCACTAACAATGTCCTTAAACTTTTCCAAAATTTCTTGTATCTCCTTGGGTAAAGGTGTTTGTGCTTTTGTATTTTCCTCTTTAGGCTTAATCATGACTGCATAGCACTCTTCATCTTCTCTCTTAAGAAATTGCAAGAATTATTTTCCTACTACTACCAACACATTAGGACTAGTCTCCACTCCTTCTTCCATCAAAGATAGGATTTTGTATGTCACTCCATCCTTTTGAAAAGAGTAGGAATTCTTTTCTCCATCATGCATGGCTTTCCAGTCAAACTTCCATGGTCTTCCCAATAGAAGATAGAAAGAATACATGGGAAGTATATCACAAATAATCTTGTCTTGGTAGCCTCCAATTGAAAATTCAATCCAGGCTTGTTCATTTAATAGGATATATTGTCCTTTTTTCAACCTTGTCACCCTATAAGGATAATCACGAGGAGTCTTAGTCACTCATAGTTTGTTTACTACTTCTTTAGAGATTATGTTGTCATTTGACCCCGAGCCAATGATCACACTACATACCTAGCTAAGAATCTTACACTTTAATTTGAAAATTGATCTCTATGATTAGGTTCTTCCCTAACTGGCTCCTTAATAAAAAATCTCCTTATCATTAAATTCTCCCCACTCTTTGAATCAAGACTGATCTCAGTAGACTTCACACTGCTGGAATATTCTTGCACATAATTAACTCTTCTCTCTAATTTTGAGGATGTTTATTTATTAGGACATCTATATGCATGATGCCCAAATTTTTGTTTTCAAATGAACCTCTATTGGATCCTCCACCAAATCTTCCTCTACGACCACTATTAGGACCTCTTCCTCATCCATAAATATCTCTTCTACTGATTTCATTTCTATGCTCTATCAATTTTGTCTCCTCTTTGGGTCTTGAATCATTACTCCTACCACCATAGCTACCTTTTTGACCTCTAGAGTCTCTACCTCTTGATCTGCCTCTGCTATTGGCTTCATAATTTTAATTTCTCTTCTCCTCAACTTTAAGAGCTATTTGATAACACTTCTATACAATGGTAGGTTTCAAGAGACACATTTCCTCTTGGATCCTCCATTTTAACCCATTTAGGTACCGGGCCACTTTTATACTTTCATCCTCTATCACCTTAGACCTTAGATATAATTTATAAAACTCCTTTGTATAGGCATTGACCTATGAATCTCTTTGTCTTAGATTTTCCCTCTTCTTGTGTAGTTGTATCTCATAGTCCTCAGGAATGTAAGTGTCCCTAATTTTTGCAACCATACCTTTCCAAGTCAAGATTTGTTTCTTTCCTTCCTTTAGTCTTTCATCCTGCATAAACTTCCACCATGTGAGTGCAGTCCTTCTCAACCTTATTTTGGCCACTTTCACCTTTTGAGCCTCTGTTACATTTTCACACTCAAAGTGATTTTATAAACCCTCTATGCACTCCATTACCACCTCTGGTTCTATTTTTTCACTGAATAAGGGTATACCTTCCAATTATTTTCCACCCATGGATTTCAGGGCCCTAAGGAATACCTCTTCTTGTAGTATTGGATCAGGCTCTGGCACTTCATCCTCTTCTACCACTAAATTTACTTTTCCTTTTGTCTCTTTCACCTTCTCACTCACTTCTTCCATCCTAGTTTGCACTTCATCAATATTACTTTCCATCTCTGTAATTTTTTCTCTTAGGAGCCTATTCTCCTCCTCTCCTTCATCCATTTTATTTTCCAACTCTACGTTGGTCACCATTGTTGATTCACCTGTTGATTCAAGGTCACTCATATACATTCCTAGCCCAAATATTTCAAGGCTTTGATACCAATCTGATAGGGAGATCCTTTCACTAATTCAACATGATTCACTCCTAGGTCTCTACTCTACACCTAATAGGGATTCTTCTCAAACCCTAACCCAAGGGTAGAACACTCGGTTCACTTACCCGTCACTTCAAGAACCTCTCTACGAATAATGACTTCATGCTTCACTGAACCTAATGGTGTAGATTCCACCAAACCAATACAAGTCTCACACAGACACTTTGCAGGGTTGTTATCACACTAAATTCTACTGATTGACTCCATTCTTGAGGGTTTAGAACCATAGTTCATCCATCCATCAATTTCCTTTTTTCTAGGAGTAGGGATAGTGATTTCTTGTAGTCCTAACCAAGCTCCTAAACTGTAATAACTCTTAAACTTTGCAAAAAATCCCCCAAAATGATCTTGGATTCATATACCCTTTTTGAATACTTAAAGTATTTATAGGGTTAGGATACCTCAATTCATCTATACAATACTTGAAAAATCTTAGAGACTGAGTCCTTAAAAATAGGGCTAATAGGACCAAATGATACAATTTTCCACAAAACCATATGAAATGGATTCATCGCCCTTCACCATTGGTCACAAGGTCTTTTCAACTTCCAAAGACTATCTTCCAAGTATTGGATCTCTCTGTATAATCCAACCCTGCAAATAAAACCTTCTGTTCCTCTAAAATAGAAGGTTTAATTTGTAGGGTTGGATTGGGAAACAAGATCCAATTCTTGGAAGATGTTCTTTGGAAGTTTACAAGATCATGTGAGAAATGGTGAAGGCTGATGAATCCATTTCATCTGCTTTTGTGAAAAATTGCATCATTTGGTCCTATTAGTGTTATTTTTAAGGACCCGGTCTCTAAGAGTTTTGAAGTACTATATGGATGGCTTGAGGTATCCTAACCATATAAATAGTTTGAGTTTTTAAAAAGGGTATCTGAATCCAAGATTAGTTTTGGGGCTTGTTTGCAAAATTTAAGAGTTATTGCAGTTTAGGAGCCTAGTTAGGGCTACAAGAAATCACTAGTCCTAGTCCTAGAAATAAGGATCTTGATGGATGGATGAACTATGGCTCTAAACCTTCAATAATTAAGTAAATAGGTATAATATATTGTGATAAAAACTCTATAAAGTCTCTATGTGAGAATTGTATTGGTTTGGTGGAATCTACCCTAGTAGGTTTAGTGAAGCATGAATTTATTATTTGTAGAAAGGTTATTGAAGTGAAGGGTAAGTGAACCAAGTGTTCTACCCTTAGTTTAGGGTTTGAGAAGAATCCCTATTATGTATAGAGTAGAGGCCTAGGAGTGAGTCAAGATGACTCATTGAAAGAATCTCCCTATCAATTTGTCTTCCACTCACCAACTCTGACTTTTTATCATGCCCAAATCTTCATGATATCCTCTAAAACTTTAAGTGAATTAAGTACAAACTTTATTTAAAAATATCCTATGTTTGTGACCTCATATATGCAATATTCGACCCTCACAAGACCTCTAAACATCCTATTTCACAAGCTAAATTGAAATATAATTAAGTTAGCTGCAAAAAATAGACCTTCTGATCAATTCCTCTGATATGTTGACATCAATGGAGAAAAATCAAACTAAAGACATATTTTTCCATTAGTATGCAAAGGAAAATAGTTTTGAATTGTCGGTAACACCAACACTAAAAGACAGGTTTAGTGCAACCCGACAGATAACTTCACAAGGGAACCTGGAAGAAAATATTATAGTGTAACCCGACAGTGCAGGTTACTAGATGACACAATTTAAAAGAGAAACCCAAAAATGTTGAAGTCAAACCTGACAGTATAAACTGAGAGAGTAACCCAAAAGAGGAACCCGCCAAGAAGTTCATAGAGAACCTGATAGACAATTCAAAGAGGAACCTGACAAGCAGTTCATAGAGGAACCTGACAGACAGTTCACAAAGGAACTCGATAGGAAAAATACATAGCAACCCGAGCACCAGTATACTGAGAGATAGTTATAATCCCGAGAAGTGTTGATTTGACTTCCATGTAAGATAAAACACTTGTGTTTTATATTTAGTTTTTTGATTTGCTTTAAAACCATTTCGTGAGGGACAAGAAATGTAATTATAATTTTTTTAATTAGTCTGACAGATTAGAAACATGCAAACTAGGAGATCAAGGTCAAGTTGTAAATCTTTGATCATAGAGTTATCATTGTTATGCGTGAAACTCATTTAGATAAAACTCATTGTATAAATAGATGTGTAATCAATTAGAACAAAAAATATGTTATGATTATTGTAGCCGTAGACACTTCTATGGATTACAGACAAAGTTTTATGTAGAAGAAGAACCCAAGATCAAATCAGTTATCAAGAACAAGATCCAAGGCTACCGTGCAGAACATAGGTATTGATTAGTCACAATAGGTAATACATTAAATTGTAATGTTTAATGGATCTGTAATCAACAATTATAGATTGCATATACTTAGGTCAATGAATACTTTTGACTACATTCTAACAAGTGTAAAAAATAGAAGAAATCCTTTGAGAAGGTCGATTTAACAATCCTTTGTAAATATGTTAACCTAGTGCACACTAAACAGTTTTGCTAAAGCTCTTAGCAGAGTAGACCTTAACCAGTCTCTACATATTAATCCTAATAGGGTAAGATCATCAAAAGTGATAAAACTTGTAAGCCTTAACCGGCCTCTTCCATTCTATAGATAGTGAAGTTTTGTGGGTTTCATCCCCACCACAGTTTTAACCTTCTAACATGTGTTTTCTGCATTACCAAATATTGTATCATGTCTCAATACATTTCATGAATGTTTACATTCTAATTGAGTTTATGAATTGATATTACATGCATAAAGATAGAATAGCACATATGGTTGGTAATACAAGAAATTGATTACATAAAGGATAAAGGTTAAGTGACTAAAAATTTTAAGGGTACGGATTCACCCCTCCCCTCTTAGTACACACCATTCCATTATTTCCAATAATTGGTATTAGAGCTAGATCTCTTATTTGGAAAATTTTAAAATACTTAAGAGAAAAAATCATACAATGGAAAGGTATAAGCTAGACAAGAGTATTGAGAATCAAAAGTTAGAGATACAGATTTTCTATGAGCAATACAAAGTAGAAAAAATCAAGATGAGAGAACTGCTGGATGAAAGAAAGGTTATGGAATCTCTCTGTAATGAAAAAAAATATCATGAGGAAGAGATACCTGATTGTTTTGAGTCATCACAATCTACATCTAGCAATACATTAGACACATCTGAAGGAAACATCACAACTCTGAATGAAACCAAACAACATCTGACAAAGAAAGTAAAGATACTGCAAATTGGTCAAGAGAAACAGATGGTAAAGATGATTAATGTTATGAAAAATGCTAGACAAGCTAAGAAAGAAAGAACATTAGATATCAATGATAGGAGGAAGATCACTGAAAAATATACAAGAGAAAGAGTAAAAAATACAAAGAATTACTAAACATCATCATGATATCACCAATCAGATTATTCTTATGAGTCAAGAGGCAAACCGAGTAAACATAGAACTCATTAAAAAATTAGAAGCTATTTTTGAGATAAGAGAATAAAATGAAAAGCTAAAGCATGAAGTAATAATTCAGCAACAACACAATGATATGATTAAGAGAGCTGAAGAAAGTACCAAAAGGATGGATGATTTTCTGGATGGACAAACAAGAGTCAACAAAAATACCAGAATAGGGTATATTGAGCATGGATAATCACCATACCAAGATGATCACAAAGATGTCTACACAAATCAAAGACCAAGAAAGTATTCATGCAATCACCATGGAAAGCCAGGCCACACATCCAATGTTTGTAGAAGCAAAATGAAAGGTATTCCTAAATCATCATCTACATTCATAGGAAATTGTTATAAATGCAACCAGAAAGGACATAACTTGCATATGAATGTAAATCTAAGGTGGTACAAAAAAAGAATGAAATCTACATGGAAAAATACTGTCCTACTTGAAAAATGCATGGGCACACATCTCTTGAATATAGGAAGAGAAAAAAAGCAAGCATGGAAGACAAAAGATCAAAAAAATTCTTATCAACTAAAAAGAGTTGGTAACTCATATGTTTGGGATTACAACACATGGGCAAATTGCACACCATGTGGTAGATTTGGTCACATAGCTGCAAACTGCATGAGAAAATAGACTAGAAGGTCCAGAAGCTAGACTAACCTAGGAATGACATGCTTACACTATCATAGGGTCGGTCATCTAAGAAAGGAATGCAGAGACCGAGTGACAGAGACAAGCACTTTTCCAAATGGAAATACCATTGAAAACATCATGAAGATGAGAAAAAAATGTGGAGGAAAGCTACAAACACTGATGATGGTGGACCAAGAAATGCCATTGGTGACACTTTATCCAATGGATCTAGTGAGATCACCAACCCCACCTAAGATGAACAAGTAAGTATGGAATTTCACTATACTAAGTTATACTTTACATCGGTTCCATTATACATAGTTAAAATGCCAAACTAGCATGATTAAAGATGCACAATGCTATTAATTGATATAAATCTATGAATGCAATCTCGTCGGTTAATACATACCAAGAATCATCAGTGTACATGTGAGTTAATCAATGTAACCTGAGACTCATGGGTAATCATGTGAAATTCATTGAAGTCTTCACCACTTACCGAGCACCGTCGGTAAACCTATGAAAGGTCAAGTGAGTTATCACTTACCCCAAGCTGAAAGTTTGTGTGATACCCAAATGAATCTATCTTTGAACATTGAGAAGTGGGTAGAGCATTAATTGCACCACTTAGGGCATCATCTATATATAGGGTGAAGGAAGAGCTCATTATTCATAAAGTGATTAAGAGAAAAGTAGAGTGAAAAGAAGAGACAAGAAGAGAAAAATAGAGAGATAAAATTGGAGAGCATTCCAAGAAGATTCAGGGCATTCAAATAGATGTACAACAGCTACAACAGGTTAAAGTAAGTAACTAGAATCACCATGCTCACTATTTTTTTTACAGGAAAACCATAAATTCACAAAATCTTGGCAACCACATCCCATGTAACCAAAATCAAGAATGCTAAGGATAAGAAAGTTAACTTGATCAAGAAATCCACTTGTGAAAAACCTAAGTACAAAATATTTCCAGAGGTTTCCTCGTAACTCGACGATGCTAGAGCATTTTTGGGGAATACCACCTAGGGTTTTACTGATTGAGGATGTATGTTCATACATACATTGCAAGATCACTGAGATAAGAGATCTTGAGGTTGATCAAGCTTACAAGAAGCTTTAAAATATGGAACCATCAAAGATGAGCATACACACATCAAGGCGAAAGGGCTAAAAAATGCCCTAATGTTCCTGAGGGAGTTTAAAATCGTGTGGATTCAGATAGTGTGATGTAACTACAAGCCTATCTCTCTACCCTAATCTCAAATAGGGTCTTCAATAGGCATCTTCTATAAAATAGTATGGATCTTCTCTAACCCTAGCTTATAAGGTTCCTCTCCTCAAGAACCTCCTCTAATTCAACTTGTGTTCACCAATCAAGAACATACAACATGCTTCACAAATCCCCATGGAGGTCTCTTCACTCCTCCTTCCCTATTTGACCCATAAGGTTCAAGATCATGAAAATATGGAGAGGTAGGCTTAAAATTAGGTCATTTGGATCCAATCCAATGTTTACCCACAATTCTTGCAATGAAAATATAATCGAGCTCAAGAATTTCCTTCAAGAACACCCAAATAGGGCTACAAGCAATTAGGCCTATTTGGTCACCTTTTTTCTTAAATATTCAAATACTCCCAAACAAGTACCCAAAAAAAATCTCATTTGCAGACACCCTTTATGGAACCCTTCAAGATTTTACTGGTCTCCACTCTCCAAACTGTCTGTACACCAGATAGCTATAATCTTGTCTATAATTTAGGATTTCAATGCATTTTGACTGTCTACATAGGGGTTTGGTTTCTTGGAAATTAAAACTCTTCACCCAATCTTTCCCTTCAAGTTAGGGATTCTTAAAACATCACTCTACATCTCCACAATCTCAAGTTAAAGCATTCACTGCATTCAACCCAATGTAACTCACTTGCAATGCTCTATAGTCCGTAGCCATGCATCACAGGCTCACCTAGGGCATCATTGCAAAAATGGAAGAAAAGCTTCCTAGGGCCCCTCCTTATGCACACATATTGTACAAGGAGTCACCTCACCCATTCCAAGAGCCTGTATAATTTCTACGGTGGAATGATGAGCTATGACTCCATTTGTATAGCCTGCTTGGTTCATACCACCGACAGAGCTTAAAACAAAATAATTTACAAAACTAACTAAGAACACTTCAAAATGATAATATATTTCCACACAGAATTAAGAAATGGACTACTGTAACTTATTTACAAATCACATTAAGCAATCTAATCCATAAAAATGATCCAACCAAAGAAAAGCTTCATATTACACATAAAACTTGTCACAGGTTGAGGGAGGCCTCATATAGTTGAAAAAATACCTATCTCAATGCTTTAAGACAGTTAATAAAAAACTTTGCTTGAAAATGTAATCATGCAACAAATGTTGTCAATGTTGTCAATGACAAGATTTACAACATTTACAATTTTTGGGTTTTGCATACAAACTTGGTCACTATCACATGAAACTCAACCAAAATCCTATCTAAGGTAATTAAAAAATCAAATATGTCTCCCAAACACTCCCTTGTCCAATTTGACCCTAAAATTCATAAATGCAGCTTTTGTCATCATGATTGACAATATTGACAAACTTGGACAATACTTGACACTTAGGTCCCAAATGACCTAATGACACCTCCTAACCTATCACACCACACTTTAGGGCCCCTAGTCCTATTATTTCACTAGTATTTTGGCTAAGACCACTACAAGCCAAAAATCACATAAGAAGCCCACAAAGGAAAGTCATGTCACTCCTATGGACAAAATGTCTTCAGAGATGCCCACTTTCTTAAAATTTGTAGCTGCAATCCATGTTGCTTCTGATTTAGGCCT
The DNA here is from genome assembly GCA_018584345.1 of Thuja plicata. Lineage (NCBI taxonomy): Eukaryota > Viridiplantae > Streptophyta > Pinopsida > Cupressales > Cupressaceae > Thuja > Thuja plicata. The sequence goes on along the minus strand of MU224049.1, from coordinate 4,443,698 downwards.
ATTATTCCACTTGGTAAGGTGCTCCATGTACACCTTATGCCTTGTAGTCTTCTTAACTCTGGAATCCAGAACCTCATCTGCTTCTAACTGTGGCTTGGGAGGTAATAGAGTAGCTTCAACATCTCTACTGACCCCTTGACTTCTTTGATCTATCTCAGCTATTGACCCTTTGAATTTGATCAATTCTTGGACATTAAAAATAGGAGATATGCTTAAATCTGAAGGTAAGTCTATTTTGTATGCATTAGCCCCATATTTGGCTATGATCTTAAAAGGTCCCACCCTCTTCATCTGAATTTTAGTAGGCATACCTTTCTACAATTTGGATTTGTTCAAGTGAACCATCACATAATCACCCACCTCAAATTGAAAATCTCTCCTCTTTTCATCTACTTTGGCCTTCAAATTTTGTGTATTGTCTTGTATTATCTTCTTGAATTGATCTTGGATCTCCTTCATGGGTTGAGTGAAGTCCTCAGCATGTCCACTCCTATAATCCATGCCACCAAGATTCCTAATCTCACACACACCCCTTGGGTGCATCCCATAAACTACCTCAAATGGACTTTTCCCTGTTGTTTTGTTCTTGATATCATTGTAAGTATACTCTGCTTGGGGAATGGCCTCATCCCATGTCTATCCATACTATTTAGTTAGGCACCTCAATAGGTTACCCAACACTCTATTGACAACCTTAGTTTGTCCATCTATCTGAGGATGGTAGGCTGAACCAAATGAGAGATTAGTACCCAATCTATTCCATAAAGTTTTCTAGAAATGGCTTATGAATTTCACATCCCTATCTAATACAATACTTAGGGGAAAACCGTGAATTCTCACAATCTCCTTAAAGAAAAAATATGCTATATGAATAGCATCATGAGTAGTCTTGTAGGGTACAAAGTGACTCATTTTACTAAACCTATCTACCACCACATAGATGTCAAATCCTTGCTTGGTATTGGGTAGACCCACTATGAAGTTCATGCTCACACACTCCCATGGCTGATTTGTGACTTGTAAAGGTTGATATAACCCTCCATTGCTCATTCCTCCTTTGGCTTTCATGCATACTACACACTGCTCCACATACCGAGTCAAATCCCTTATCAATTTTGGCCAATGGTAAAATATTTGTACAAGTTCCAAGGTATTTTTCATACCAAAATGACCACTCAAGCTTCCATTATGTTTCTCCTATATGAGATTTTCTCTCATTGAACTCCTTGGTACACATAATTTATTACCCTTAAATAACAGTCCATTTTGCAAAGTAAAATCAAAGAAATTTCTATGAAAATGATTTTGAAAGTTAGTACACACATTGTAGGCTTCACCAAAGTCCTCATCTTCCTTGTAGAGATCTCTGAAACTTTCAATGCAATTGATTTTCAACTGAACTTCTTGGACTGCCAACAATCTTCTACTTAGTGCATCTGCAACCTTGTTTAATTGCCATTTCTTGTGCCTAATTGTGAAAGTGAATGCTTGTAAGTACTCCATCCATTTTAGATGTGTATTGCTCACTTTCTCCTGAGTATTGATATAGCTAAGGTCTTGGTTGTTAGTAAACACAACAAACTCCTTGGGTAATAGGTAATGCCTCCACTTCCTAAGGGACTGAACTAAGGCATAAAATTCCAAGTCATAAGAAGATTATTTGTTCTTGGCTTCAATAAATTTTTCACTGAAGAAGGCTACTAGCCTACCTTCTTGGCTTAACACACCCCCTACTGCCATTCCACTTGCATAACACTCAATGGTAAACAAATTTTCAAAACTAGGCAACTTTAGGATAGGTTGTGTGGCTACTTGTTTTTTTAACAATTCAAAGGCTTTCCCAGATTCTAAGGTCTACCTAAAATTGGTTTTTACCCCACCCTTGATTGTATCTAGCAATGGTGAAAAAATACCACTAAAATTTTTAATAAATTTCCTATAAAACTGGGCTAACCCATGGAAACTTCTTACCTTAGTTGTTTTGGTAGGTGGTGACCAGTTTAGGATAGCTGCAACTTTGTCTTGATCCATCTTCAAGGACCCCTTGGACACTACAAATCCCAAGTAAATAAGTTCTTTCTTTAAGAACTCACATTTCTCAAGGTTAATATCCAACTTCTCTTCATGTAACCTCTGCAATATAGTCTCCACATGCTTGATATGCTCCTCTCTTGTTCTCCTAAATATTAGTATATCATCAAGATATACAACTACAAACTTCCTTTTGAAGTCCTTGAGAACCTCATTTATGAGCCTCATGAATGTGCTCAGACCATTTGTTAGGCCAAATGGAATCACAAGCCACTCATACAACCCATTTGTGGTCTTGAATGTCATTTTCCATTCATCTCCCTCTTTCACCCTGATTTGGTGATAACCCCTTTTCAAATCAAGCAGTGAAATACATTGCCCCTCAAAGGTAATCCATGAGATCCTCAATCATAGGTATGGGGAACCTATACCTTATTGTGATTCTATTTATATCCCTTGAATTTGTGCAAAGTCTCCATTTTCCTCACTTCTTGGATGCCAACACAACCGGGACTACACATGGGCTTATACTCTTCTTGATCAAACCTTGATCCAAGAGTTCTTGCACTTGTCTTTCCACTTCCAAATTTTGATCAAGGGTAAGCTTATAAGCTGCCTTATTAGGCAAAGATGCACTAGGGACAAATTCTATCTGATGACTTATCACTCTTCTAGGATGTAGGGTTATAGGAGTGCCATCACTCACTATATCTCTGTACTTCTCAAGCAATTCTTGAATCTCTGATGGTAAAGATTCATTGAATAGTTTCTCCTCTTCTTTGGGCTTTAGGACTATAGCATACCCTTCATTATCTTCATCCTTAAGATCTTTCACAAACTCCTTTCCACTATACAAAAAAATACTAGAAGTCTTGGGTTGTGGCTCATCCTCTTCCAACAAAGACTAAATATTGAAAGTTCTGTCTCCTTTCTTGAATGTTATGGAATTATCCTTCCCATCATACATTGCCCCACTGTCATATTGCCAAGGCCTTCCTATCATCAAATAGATAGCATCCATTGGTAATATGTCACAAAGAAACTTGTCCTTATAACCTGCTATTGAAAACTCAACCCATGTTTGTTCATTCACCAATACACTTTGGCCTTTATTGAGCCATGTCACCTTGTATGGATTCACATGGGGTACTTTGGTTAGCTTTATTTTATCTACTTCCTCCTCTGATATGATGTTACCTGTGGAGCTTGAATCTACAATCACCTTACAAACTTTTCCAAGGATCTTGCATCTTATCCTAAACAAAGCCCTCCTATGTTTGGGTTCATCCTTGACTGGTTTCCTTATCAACACCCTCCTAAACATCAGATTTCCACCCATCTTTGAATCTAGATGATCAATCTTAGGTGCCTTGAAACTTGAAATGTCCTCATGAGAATAGGCCACTTTCTTGTCATGATTTGATGTAGTAGGCTTCTCAGGGCATCTATATGTTGGGTGGCCTAATTGACCATATTTGTAACACTTCATACTTACAAAGTATGAGTTACTTCTACCTCCTCTTCTTCAGCTAGGGCCTCCTTGATTACCCCTACCTCCGGTATAACCCCCTCTTAGAGTGCTTTCATTGTTATGCTCTGTCAGTTTAGTTTCACCTTGGGTTCTTTGCTCATTTCCTTTGCCTTAATAACCTCCTCTTTGACCACATTGATCTCTTCCTCTACCTCTATTTTTGAAGTTAGAATCACTTTTCTTCCTATTCTTTTCCTCCACCTTTAGGGCTAATTGATGACACATCTGAACTATGGTTGGTGTCCATAAACTAATCTCATCTTGGATATTTTTTTTCGATCCACCCAAGTACCTTGCAACCTTAATTGATTCTTCTTGTTTCTTGTATCTAAGACACAATCTTTGAAACTCCTATATATAAGAGGCCACATCCATGTCTTTTTGTTTTAGATTTTGCCTTTTCCTATGGAGTTTGATTTCAAATTCCTCTGGCAAATGATTTTCTTTCAACTTGGTCACCATGGCATTCCAATTGGTTATAGGCTGCTTTCCCATTCTTATCCTATCATCTTGAAGATACTTCCACCATGTTAGTGCTAACCCTCTAAGTCTTGACTTGGCCACCTTTAGCTTTTGTGCCTCTATCACACCTTCACACTCAAAATGGTTCTCCATTCCTTCAATCCAATCCATCACAATTTCAATGTCCATCTTCCCACTAAAAAGTGGTATTCCTTCCAATTCCTTCCCTCCTAGGGATTTTATGGCTTTTAGGAAGGGTTCTTCATTCAAGACATGGTCTAGTTCAGGGATAATGTCTTCCTCAACAATATTTTTGCCCCTATCACTAGTTTCAACATCTTTGTTCCTAGCTGCATTAACAACTTCTTCTAGCCTTATCTTCATTCCTTCTAGGATTATTCAAGGTGTCTATTCTTCTCATTTTTCTCATCCACCTATTTAGCTAGCTCTTCATTAGTCACCATGCTTGAATCTCTCAATGATTCACCAGTAGCTGCAGACATACATTATTTTCCCAAGTCTTTAACTTGCTCTGATACCACTCTGATGTAACTACAAGCCTTGCTCTCTACCCTAATCTCAACTAGGTTCTTCAATAGGCCTATTCTATAGCCTAGTATGGATCTTCTCTAACCCTAGCTTCTAAGGTTCATCTTCTCAAGAACATCCCCTAATTCAGCTTGTGTTCTCTAATCAAGAACATACAACATGCTTCACAAAGCCCCATGGAGGTCTCTTCACTCCTCCTTCCCTATCTGACCCATAAGGTTCAAGATCATGCAAATATGGAGAGTTAGGCTTCAAATTGGTCCAATTAGATCTAATCCAATGTTTACCCACACTTCTTGTGATGAAACTCTAATTGAGTTCAAGAATTGCCTTAAGAAACACCCAAATAGGGCTACAAGCAATTAGGCCTATTTGATCACCTTTTTTCTTGAATCTTCAAATACTCCCAAAAAATTACCCAAACAAATCTCATTTGTAGACACCCTTTATGGAACCCTTCAAGATTTTACTAGTCTCCACCCTCCAAACTGTCCGTAACACTAGATAGCTATAATCATGCCTATAATGCAGGGTTTCAAGGCATTATGACTGTCTGCATAGGGGTTTGGTTTCTTGGCACTTAAAAATATTCACCCAATCTTTTACTTTGAGTTGTGGCTTCTTCAAACATCACTCTACCTCTCCATAATCTAGAGTTGAAGCATTCAATGCATTCAACCCACTATAACTCACTTGCAATGCTCTTTAGTCCCTAGCCATGCATTACAAGCTCGCCTAGGGCATCATTGCAAAAATGGAAGACAAGCTTCCCAGGGCCCCTCCTTTTGCACACATATAGTACAAAGAGTCACCTCACCCATTCCAAGAGTCCTTACAATTTCTATGGTGGAATGATGAGCTATGATTCCATTTGCATAGCCTACCTGGTTCAGACCAATGACAGGGCTTAAAAGAAAATAATTTACAAAACTAACTACGAACACTTCAAAATTATAATATTTTTCCACACATAATTCGAAAATAGACTACTCTAACTTATTCACAAGTCACAGTAAGCAATCTAATCCATAAAAATTCCCCAACCAAAGAAAAGCTTCAAATTACACAGAAAACTTGTCTCACTTAAATTATTATTCTTCCAAAATGTCATGCAACCTTTTGCACAGGTTGAGGGAGGCCTCATATAGCTCACCAAATCCCTATCTCAATGATTACAAATAGTTGAGAAACCACTTCACTTGAAAATGTAATCATGCAACAAATGTTGTCAATGACAACATTTACAACATTTACAACTTTTGGGTTTTGCATACAAACTTGGTCACTATCACATGAAACTCAACCAAAAGCCTATCTAAGGTAATTAAAACATCAAATAGGTCTTCCAAACACTCCCTTGTCTAATTTGACCCTAAAATGCATAAATGCAAATTTTGTCACCATGATTGACAATATTGACAAATCTGGACAATACTTGACACTTAGGTCCCAAATGACCTAATGAGACCTCCTAACCTATCACACCATACTTTAGGACCCCTAGTCCTATTATTGCACTAGTGGTTTGGCTAAGACAACTACAAGCAAAAAATCACATAAGAAGCCCTAGGTTACCCCTTTAGCCCAACCTAGGTGCTCCTGCACCATAGTGCTAAGTAGGGTGCATGATTGAAAGATGCGAATCGATGAGCCAAAATTGATCACCACGGATTTCATACACACACTAACCGATTATCTTATAACCAAAAAGGAAAAAAAAATTAAACACCCTCATAGCCAAGACATAGAAAAGAATACAGGTGCAGAATGGGATGGAAAATGATTAAAGGTAAATTCCATCGAAGATCCTAAAATGAAATTTGGTGCATGTGTGCTGGGATATAAGATATTCCAAGACATCATGATGAACAACATTGCATGTGGAGCAGTTGAAACTACCCACAAGATTGTTAAGAAGGGTCTACAATTAGATCTATTTGAGCTTCTTCTGAAGCAGTTAGATGATAACTTGAGGACAATCAGGTCTGCAAAGACCAATTCATGTAAGTTCAGATCACTTCTAATGTGCATGTTTTTCTACTTTCAAGACTTCTTTCCATCTATCGGTAATGTCAACTAGTATACTACCCGACCAGTGACAATTCAAATCAGTGAATTCATCAAGTCACTAGGTGACAAATTTGCATTAGTTATGGATGAATACTTTACAGGATTCAAGGATAGGATGCAAAAAAGAATGAGGATACAAGAACAACTAGTAGAAAAATATAAGACTGATATTTATTTTATGGTGGACACTAGTAACACCTTAATCAAACTAGTTTTACCAAGGACAACATGGTTCGCACCACTTGACTATGAGATCAACATAGATCAAGCCACCAATGCTATTGGAGAATTGATAAATGAACCATTGGAAAAGTCACAACCAAGGTTTGGAACCTATGAGGAAGTCAAGGAAAGAATAAAAATAGGCTTAGTTGTGAAGAAAATTGATAGAAAGAAAGAAAAAATTGTAAAGAAACTTAAGAAGAAGTTTTCAGTAGATGATGAAGAGTCTAAACAAAAGGATGACACCGAGAAACAATCACCCATCAGTGAAGAAGAACAATTGAGTGACTCCGAATCTACAAAGTCCAATGCACCATCACCACCAGCAAAAAAACCAAGGACTACTGCTATATCAAGGAATAGAAGTCAGACAACTAAAGATGCAACTTCATCACTGGTCAAGAAAGGACAAGTGAGGACTTACAAGAGGAAGCCTCAAATTGGGAAACAAACACCAATGAAAAGAAGACTAATCTTAATTAAGGAAGATATAGAATACATTGAACAAGAAGAACAACCTATTAAGAACCAACTTCCTACTACAATTGATGAGGTATGTGCATTAATGATCAAGGCAGGTTCAATAACTGGCCCTAAGATCAGAAAATGGCTAACTCTGGATCCCGAGGATCAAAATAAGATAGAGAAGGAAATCATAATAAAAATGTGTATATTTAAATATATACCAATACAATTTGAAGGTAAAATTCCACAAGTACTTCTTGATAGAATTTCATCAAGGTGGACATATGCACTAAAATATGAAAAGGAGATAAGGGAAAGAGCCCTAGTTTCTGTTATGTCACCAAAGTCCAAGATGGTAGAAAGTGCAAAAATGGTGAAGTTATATTCAAAAAGGTTCTTAGAAAAATTGAGAGCTTACAAAGTCCTACAGGGAAACTTAATTGAGCTTGATAAAGAAAGTGAGGATGCTTGGAGGAAAATACTTGATATACCTAAAAAGGAAACAAGCATTGAGAAAACATTATCACTCACCGACAAGCCTCATAATGAAGAAAATCAGGCTACACCGAACCAAGAACACATTCTCATAAATTGTCATGCCCAAAATTTTACACCAAAAAATGCAACAATTTTTTTTTTTTGAAAGGTTAATTAAAGTCTTAAGAATGCAATTAAGATGTTTACCAAGCTTGCTAAGCTAAGACAATGATTACTTGGTTAGAGAAATAGGGTGGTATTAACAAGAATCGCGGTTAGGGTTAAGGGGAATCATAACCTCATGTCAACATCCCTCAACTCAATGCCAATCTACTTAGCTAAGTTTCTCGAGGGTACCGGTTAAGGTTAACTGAAATCTTAATAGAGTTTGATTATGTGAGAGAAAACTCTCCCTATGATTTCTTAAAATTAATTAATTAAATACTTTAACAAATTAATAATTACATTAATCTTCCTACATCTCACTAAGGTAAATACCCTAAAATAGCTGAATCATAATATTATTTTTAAAATGACCAGTATATTGGCCACATATATTTGCCACATAAAAATAACATTAACGAGTTGAGTTTTCTCATTAACAATTATCTTACTTGCGATTTATCTTAAAAAGAATTAGTTTATTTATTTACGCTAGATTTTTCTCTCCTACCAAGGTAGTGCAATTAAGTCCATCCTTATGGTGATTGATTTTAAGTACTAATATTGCTACTTCATTAACCTTTAAAATGAGTAAATTTCACATGCCAACTATAATAATTTTATATTTTCTAATAAAAAATATAGTCCTCATTATGTGAAGGTGTTTTATTAATCCTTGTTATAAAGAAACCATAAGATAATAGGTTAAATTAAATCCATACCTTTAATATCTCTTAGAAATCCCCAACTAATAAAATCGCCTTTATATCGAAGTCGTTTATCGACTTTTGAAAATTGTGATGATGATTGCGCCTAGAGTGGCCACTCAATAATATATATATATA
>MU224049.1:4422702-4433921 GCA_018584345.1 Thuja plicata | reverse complement strand
TTTTATTTTTTAAATTTTTTTAGTTTTAGTTTATTATTTTTAAAAATATATATTATATTTAGATGTGTGTATATATATATATATATATATATATATATATATATATATCCAAGAGTATATACATACTGCATTAAAAGAAATCATAACTTAAGGAGAAACCTCAGATTTTTAATAGGTTCAGCTGTATAATTTTAACATAATGCAAACAAAGAAATTTTAATAGATTTTTATATTTTTGTTCTCTCTTATGCAGATATTAAACTTTCATTCTTAGCAAAGAAATCTGATATACATCTATTTTTTTAAACATACTTCCTTCTATAAAATATCAGAGTAAAAGAATACGATTTATGTTTTAAATATAAACAACTGTTGTCTCTTTTTTTTTGTTTAAGTGAGAGTACATTTAAATGTATACATTTATCCAATGTTGTTTTTAAAGGTAGAAAAGAAGCTAATGACAGATTTTAAATTTGAGAGAGAGGGAAGTTAGGATGGAAATCTTTTTAAACGTTCCTATATGCATATGCAAGAATATATATTTTTTTCTATTGTCACTTATAACATACTAATAAACTAGGTCTAATCCCTAAGATAGTTTTCTCTTTTCATAGCTTTCGGCCTTGTACAAATTAAATGTATATGCCATATAAAATTAGAATGACAAGTGCTTCTATTCTTATATATATTCCCTACTTCAGAATGATATAACAAGATTCATTCTACATAGTTCTAGACATAAGGAAGAACCTTTATTTTTATCAAGAGCATGAATACTAAAATCTGTAAGTTTACAACAAAATAAACTTTCCAAATGTCACAAGAAAGCCTATTTTCAGCAACATGGCTCTTTACTTTTTTTTCCCCTTCCTAATAACATAATTTCTTTCATTTCCACAAAGGCCTTTACATATAAATAAAGAGATGTACAAAAAGAATAAACAACAAATCTCCTTTCTTCCAAATTCAACTCTATCACTTCAAGTAGCTCCAAGCTTTACAAATCTGCAAAACAAAACAATGGAAAACACAAGGGACCATGGGATGCTCACCACCCAACCTAGGCCTCTTATGAGGCCACCCTCAAGCTTGGGGAACCAAACAAAGGTGGGTAACAAAATAACTAACAAACAAAAATACAAGAAGGCAAGAGAACTCACATTTTACTCCCAATCCAAAGGCTATCACAATGGGTCACACAAGGACCCTTAAATGGGGGTGAAGTCGACCAAATACCCAAGGGAGAAGGCCAATCCCAAAATAAACTATAAGAAAGACCTCTCATGGATTATAAAGAAGATAAATTACATCTCAATATCAAAACCATAATCCATCAATATGTCCTTATGTCCCCCAAGACAAACAACAACCAAGGATAGCTTCATGGATCCCATACTCCATGATTTTTCCCTCTCCTCCTTGAGGAGAGAATCTACACCAAGGTCTGTCAAAATCCTCCATCCCCAAGGCTTCTCTTCCCTCCCAAGGGTGAGTGAGCCTTGAGATTCCCATTAACAACATTAACAAGAAAATAAGCAATACTCATATTTCACAAAACATAGATCTTGCCTACAAGAACATAACTTCATTTATCAACACAAAAAAACACTACATTCATATTTCTTGCAACACAAAATAAAACAACAAGAAATGATATTCAAAATGTCCACCAACCTAGATCCAAGATTATGGCAAGAAAGTTGTAGAAGAGCTCCCTTTTAGCCTAAGTCCTCTTTCCAATGTCACCAACTCTAGCTAAGTCTCTAAGTTAGAGAGTGGGTGTTCAAACTCTCCAACATGGAGAGTCCCCACTAAAAAGCCACTAGAAAGCTCATGGGGAGAAGGAAAACCCTCTGATTGGTCTCTCTTCCCTAAAATCTTACAACTTTCTAAAAATAGATCCTAGAAAGGAAACTCTAAAAAATGTGAGTAAGGTCTTTGCATCAAAATGAAAAAGTGGTCTACCCAAGATCAAGCCTCCCAAAAGTTGATTTTCGTCCAACTTGGGAAACCAAATTTTGGAAGGGTCTCTTGGTCAACCAGAGGATATCTTAGGGTTAAAATGGCCCTTACCTACTGCTATAACAAGTTGGCTACCTAAACATAACCCCAACACACCGCTAGGCACTTTTTAACCCCTTTAAAAATCCATTACAAGGGTACTTAAAAAATTCAAATCAAATGACCACACCTCCATCTCCCAAACCAAGGTATGCATATGGGGATTCACTAATGTACTTATCTAGGTGAGTGGACAACCATTCCCAAGTTGACATGTTATGGTCTTAAGTACATTCACAAGTGTCAAGTGACACACACCAACATTTACACATTACTAGACACATGTCATATCCACTTGGGTATAACCACAAGGAAAATAAATATGAAAATATATTTAAGGAATAATCTCCAACAATCAATCATTTACCTTGGCTTAAACTGAGTTCACATATACCTATGTTTGGTTCCCCTGATTAAATACCATGCTCTCATACATGCACACTCAATTCAAATGTCAGTAGTCCAAGGAGATAAAGTATTCTTCATAAAGACAATAACCAATATTGAAAACCTTAAGGAAACATCAACATACTAAATTCATTACAACAAATGATAATTTAATTTAAGCATATAAAATAGGGTAAAATTCAATTGCATGATATTTCAAATTAATATCCATTTCTAACAATTCTCATATCATCAATAATCCATAGCAGAACCATAATGTTTTTTTTTTAATCAAATGTCTCAAAATAAAAAGTCCATAATAGAAACATGACATAATCCTTACGGTGCATCATAAAGTATCATGTATCCAACATCCAAAATGATCAATCCAAGACATAAAACATAAAATTCATAAAGTCCATAGTGCATCAAAATGTAATGTATCATGTGCTAAGTCTATCATAAGCAAAAATAAGAAAAGCTACGATGGGGTTCGGGGTGAGGCCTCACATCCTTCCCCCCTAGGCTTGAACTTCCTCCTGGAATTCATCAAAAATATGGGGATATTATTCTCTCTTCTGCATTGTGTCCTCCCATGAATCTGTAACCTCATCATAGCAATCCCACTAAACTCTAACCTGGCCTAGCTCTCGGCCTTGAAGACCCAGCGTCCGGTGTGCCAAAATGTGAATAGGCTCCAATGCTAGCTTCCCATCTGACTCCACCTGTAGGGCATCCCAATCTATCATGTGAGACTCATTATAAATATATTTTCTCAAAATAGAAACATGAAACACATCATGGATGCATGAAAAGCTAGGTTGCAAGGCTAGATGGTAGGCTACTGGCCCTATCCTCTCTAGTATCTCAAATGGTCCCACAAATCAAGGTGCAAGATTAGAGACCTTTCTGAAATGGATTAGAGTCTTATGAGGCCTCACTCTCAAGAAGACCCTATCTCTAACCATGTAGATCTGATCTTCCCTCTTTGCATCAGCATACTTCTTCTGGCAATCTTGTGCCTCTAGAAGGCGCTGCCTAATCAAGGCTACCTTTTTCTCCATCTCTAGAACTATCTGTAGTCTAATGGTAATCCTGTCCTCAATCCTGTCCCAACTCAAAGGTGTCCTACAAGGTCTACTATACAAGGCTTGATATGGTGGCATACCCAAGGATGAATGATGCCCATTATTATAGGCAAACTATACTAACTGTAGGTACTCCTGCCACTTAACCTGATGGTCCATAACATACATACAAAGCATATCTTCAAGCACCTGATTGACTCTCTCCATTTGACCATCTATCTCTGGGTGATAATCTGTGCTAAAATTGTGTTGGAATTATATTGGAATGATGTACTGAGAGGGGAGGGGTGAATCGAGTACCTCTAAAACTTTTCTTGGTTAGCCCATTAACCCTTAGTCATTAGTTTGTAAATTATCTTATCTAATTGTTCATCTTTCTTTATGTATATGCAATCATAACATAATTTATTTAATATGTAACCATACAAGAAACATTCATGAAAATAGATAACACATGACACAAGATATGATGTCACAGAAAACTCCTGTTAGGAAGTAAAAACTGCGGTGGGGATTGTTACCCACAAGACTTCACTATCTGTAGATAAGAAGGGGTCGGTTTAGGCTTAAAATTGGTCACTACTGATGATCTACCATGTTAGGAGTATTACAATGGAGACCTATTAAGATCTACTTCATTTGAAGCTTTAGCAACACTGTTAAGTGTGCACTCTGTTAAGAGATTTGTAAAGAACGGTTAAGTCCACCTTTTACAAAAGGATTTTAGATGTGATGCACTTGTTAGAATGCAACTGCATAAGTCTTTGATTTGATGATGTATGAAATCTCTAATTGTTGATAACATATCCAATAAACCTTCCTATGTATGAGTAATCATCTTTTCACGATTGAATAATACCTTTGTCTACTCGTTGGTAGCCTCTATGTGTTCTTGATAACTAGTGTGATCTATTTCTGAACTTTGCATGAATTCTTCCTTCGACTCCTTAGATGCTCTTCATGGCTATCAACAAACATGAATTCATGATTCACAATTGATTGAACATCTATTTATACTAGATTTTTGGCTCTATTCTTGATTCATGCTTCACAAGTTAACTCTAGATCCAAGGTTTACAACTTGACCTTGATCTTTAGTTAGATATGTTTTAGATCCATTAGGACGCTTTAAAACATTTACATTATGCTTTCTTGACCCTCAAGTAATGATTTAAAACAAATTAGAACTCTAAAAATAGAATTAAAATGCTTTATTTGACGTGTAAAACTCAAATCCACTATTTGCGGGTTCTCTAAGCGACTGTCAATTCTCATGGTCGGGCTTCTCTGTCAGTCTGTTAGTTTTCTTTCCTGTCGATGTTCCTTTCTTGAACTGTTCGTCGGGTATGCCTTTTTCTATTCCGTCAGTTTTTTTCTCAAAACTATGTCGTTGGTGATGATCTCTGTGTTATGTCATTGACCTTTCGGTGATGTCATGTTTACTTCATCGGTGTTAACACTTGTCAGTGTTCATCATTCAATTCCATACTTAGCATTTTCTCATGACTTTTTATTCTGTCGGGTATGCTCGTTGCCTATTGATTATGCTTGTAGTCCGCCGGTTATGCTTGTACCGATGATCTCTGTCAATATTTTTCACTAAGTGTACTAATGGAAAAATTAATGTCATCAATCTCCCCCTTTGACATTAGTATAAAAAATATGATATGTGCAACATACTGAATGTATCAGTATGTACACCTATGTATACTTCTTCCTTAGTCATTTGAATGAATCCCCCTATTTATATTCCGATAAGTGTAAGATATATTATTTTCTTACATACTTTTTTTGATATATTGTATACAACTATCTTTACATATCTGTTCCTTCTCTACATACAATATACATTTCCTTTCTATTCCTCCTTTTTTGATAATATAGGAAAAGATACTTACATCTTGTCAAAAAGGTGAGAATGTGAGGACTTGATCTCCTCCATCATCTTTTCCCATTTATCCTTCAAAATTTCTAGAGCCATGTGCTCAAGTGATATCCTTACGTGTATACCATAGATGCTGTCTACTACAGACATCTCTGTGGTTGCAATTAAGTTTCTAGATTCAGAAATATGTTGTTGTAGAATAGTAAGATTAGGCAAGATGTGTGCCTGTAGTTCGGTAATCTCACCTCTTAATTGTGTTTTAGCATCCCATATTTCTTTCCTTAGCCTGTTAGCCTCAATGACCTTGTCATGATGCACCTTGATACTATCTACAATTGAGGTTAGGCTTTGTGCACTCATTGTGACATTAGAATCTATTTCTGCTAACTTGTTGCTATTTTATTTTGTAAACTTTTCAAGTGTGCACATCTTTTGAACTAAGGTAATTGCCTCAGCAATCATTGGCTCTAATTGATCAGTTATTTCAGAGAGCTTTACCTTGTTCACTACCACTTCTTGGCTGATCTTATCAATTAACTTGTATTGATACTTCTTCTCTTCTTGGTCTTCCATAGCTTGTTCTACATCTATATTCTAGTCTGTGATGGCATAGGTAAGAACAACAATTTGCTCCTTAACTATAGCATTTTGTTCAAGTTTCACCTTAAGAACAAGTTGTTGGAGAATGTCTCTTGCCTTGTCAAGTGCCATTGTTTCCTTGTGTTCTTGTATCATTTTCTTCTAAATGGTTTTCCTTTGGAATAACACTCCAAACTCTTGAAGTTTATCACTATCCAAAGTAGTAATATCCTGGTTTGGGACTTCTATTACTTCATCCATTGTAACAGCCAAGATGTCTTTCTTTAATGATTTCTTCTTCTTTTTATTTGGCTGGGTGGCATATTGATGTACTACCATTTGTAATTGTTGAGATTGGGTTGAATTGGTAGGTGAGGGTTGAGAAGATGAAGCATCCTGTTGTTTCTGTTTTGAGTCCACCAGCTGGTTTTGTGAAGACGTCTCTTCATTGGCCTTAGGTGTATCAACAGATATATTTTATTTTTATTTTGTGCCTTCATCCTACTTGACATCTTCACTCTTATCTTTTTCTTCAACCTTTCTCAATGTATCCTCAGTTTTGTTATCTACTTCTTTGTTTTGTTTATTAGACACTTCTTGCTGAGTGTTGGTTGCATCTTTCATTTCTATGTCTGTATCCTTTTGAGTGTTAGATGCATCTTTGTTTTCATCAGTAGCCATATCCTTGGGTATATCAACATCTTTCTTAGATGATTTATCCTGACTTGATTGAATATCCATAGCATCTATTAATATATTCATGTTTGTCAGTGTATTGACTGTTGCAGTGTCAATAGTTGAATCCTATCCATCGGTATTGCCCTTTGCAATATTTATGTCTTCATCTTTTTGTACTTCTACTGCTGAGTCTTTTCCTATAGTGTCATTGACAATGTTGTCTAACCATGATTCATCATTTATATCATCAACTAAGTTACCTTTTATTGTTAACTCTTCTTTGGTAACTTCTGCATCATCTAAACTGATGTGAATTGGACTTGCTGGTACTTGATTTTCCTCACTTTTGTTAGGCCATTCTTTATCTACAATATCAACCTATTTCTGGCCGGTTACTTGAACTTATTCACTGTCTAACTCAACTATTGAGTTATCTCCCTGAGTGATAGTTTCCTTCTCATAACTTCTCTCCTCAGTAGGATTGAGTATCTTGCTCCATTTATCACGGGCTTCTTGTTCTAGCTCTATAAAGTTCTCTTCAAGAAATTTGTAAGCTCTCATTTAGGGTGAGAATTTTTTCTCATATTTCTCCATGATTTCATTTATTTCTATTAGAGTAATAGTGCATTTGCCTTTATAATTAAATCACTTCGGTTTAATTATTAAAAGCTAACTATTATTCTATTCACTTAAGCTTATCATTTGTAGGTGCATAATAATTAATATGTTTATTAATTATTAAATGCACAAACCTAGCTTTCTCTGGCTTTAGGGTTTCTCACCTTATATGCCGCTTTTGTAATTATTGTAATTTCATTCTTTTTGGGAAATAGTAATTCTCTCTCACTCTGCTGAGATTTTCCAAACCCTTGCCTCTTTCTCACAGGTTTCTATTCAGCTTTAGGTATTTTGCATGCAGGTGTTCTTAGCGAGCTGTGAAGTTGGATTTCTCGACTTCTACATGGTATTAGAGCCACCTTGTCGCTACCTGGGTTGAAGGTTTTTGAAGCCACGATTTGAAGATGATAGCCACAGCTTCTTTGGGGTTTTTCTATCACTTTGAAGGAGGCACTATTTTCTGGAGTCGTTTGAGCAGAAATGAACTCCACCATTACGTTCAGAAGGCTCGGGAGAGTTGAAAAACATATAAAGTTTGACTATTATGGTCATAGTGACCACAGGCAAAAAAATTTGGCCTATTAGGGCTGTACGACACAAAAATTGAGGCAAAAACTTGAATTTTTTTTAAAAAAAATGCATTTTAAGGTTTTTTGGATGTGCTGCCACCGTGCCGCCCACACACCGCCCGCGCTCCACCCACGCGCCGCTGCTAGCTAGCGTGCCACCCTGCAGCCACCGCGGTGCCACCTAGGCCCGCCGCCGCCAACAAGCCACTCGGCCGCCACCTGCGCCTAGCCCACCCGCCGTCGCCTCCCCGCCCGGCCACCACCTCTGCTAGCGGCGCCGCCCATGGGCCACCGCCACCCGCGCCTGACCTGCCCACCACCGTCTCCCCACCCGCCCGCCACCTTCACCAACGACGCTGCCCACGGGCCACCGCCACGCCGCCCAATGTCCTACGGCCATACGACCATCAATTTTTTTCACAGGACTGTGTTTTTCTAGAGAGTGTGTTTTTGGGGGTGCTTGTGGTTTTTTGGCCATATCTTGGGCATACAGTGTCCTTTTTTGGAAAACAAAATATCGCCGGAAAGGTGTTTCAAAGAAGGACGCAATGATGTTAGTTTTGTTTACTGATTCAGCCGTTTGAGTTCCTATTTTTGGCATTGAAGTAGAGGCTTCATTTTTCTTCCACTGCATTCGGTGTTCAGGTTTTTTCTCTAGTTTTCTTTGTGTTTTTAGTAGTTGATCATTTGCTGTACAGGGGTTAGAATCATACTTTGTGGGGGGGTGTCTTTGGTTTCCAACATTTTCTTTCAAAAATTGACCCTTCTACTCCCATATTTTTCTTCTCTCAATGTCAGACCCCTCTGTGGCCCGGTTGACACCGCATAATTACCACACCTGGAAAACACACATGACTAGGCTACTCATGTCATGTGGCTTATGGTCATGCCTAGATGAACAAAAACCTATCCTACAATGTCTTTTTGAGCTTCTTCAGCACAGGAATAAGATGGATGAAGCCATGGGCTTGATTGCACTGAACATTTCTGACAGTCTCCTCTTTCACTTGGATGGTTTGACCACTCCTAGGGCCATTTGGGGCAAGTTTTTAGATTTTTTTGGAACTGTAAATGAGTTTTGGGCACTACAGCTTGATGCAGAGTTGACTACTTTGACACCTACCAGCTTTCCCACCATTGAGGACTTCTTGATGAAGTTCAAGTCTTTGCGCTCAGTTTTGCAGGGATGTGGGAAAACCAAGACAAATGATGAGTGTATCTTCTTGATACTCTCAAAGTTGCGAGGACAGTATCAGATCTTCTCTTCCACTTTCTACTCCACCATGGATAATTTGGGTGCTAGGCACACCATGCCTTCTTTTGAGACATTCTGTGATCGGTTGACACGAGAACAGGCAAAGATCCAATAGATGGATGCTTCTGGCTCTTCTAGCCAAGCATTGGTTGCTCAGTCTTCACAGGGGAAACCAAAAAATAAAGGCAAACCAAAGAAAGATTCCATAGGAAATGAGTCTTCCTCCAAACCTGCACAGAAAAATGATTCAAAACCTTCAATTAACCCTTCCAAGGGTAAATCTTCTTCGAAGTCTACTGAGTCTACCTCCAAGACTAAGAAGAAATCAGTTGAGACCTATAGCTTTTGTGGAAAGGATGGACATCCCGTTTCTAGGTGTTGGAAATGTTTGGAGGCTTTAGAGGAAGCCATGTAGGAGCATCACATTTCAGCTCCCCATTCCACATCCTCCCCTGCAGGGAAAGGTCATGCTCTTACTGCACGAGCTATGACTTCTGGGCCCACCTAGATTCTTGATTCCGGTGCTTCTCACCACATGACTCACACTCAATAGTTGGTCACCTCACTTGCTCCTTGTGCTACTTCACAGATTGCTGTTGGGAACTCATCTCATCTTTCTATTTTGGATTCTGGTTCTATTGCATTAGCTGGGGGTTCTCTTCAGGATGTTCTCTTTTTCCCTGACATTTTGATGAACCTTTTGTCTATCTATCAGATTTTCCACTCTGGCTCTGGTAAGACAGTTGAGTTCTCACCACATGATGTGGTTATTTGGGACTTACATGATTCTGAGATGGTTGTGGCTACTGGGAGTGTTGACACTGCATCTCGACTATACAGATTTGATGGATTTGAGTCTTCTGCTAGCACAGGTTCCTGTCTTATAGCATATGCAGATTCAGTGAGTAGACTTTGGCATGAGCATTTGGGCCATGTCAATTATAGATATCTTTAGCAGATGAGCACATACGCACTTGTTCTTGGGCTTCCACAGATTACTTGCACTGATGGGGTCTGTCAGGGGTGTGTCCTTGGAAAACAACATAGGGATCCTTTTCCTCAGGGACGAGCTACTCATGCTTTGGCACCATTGGAGTTAATTCATAGTGACATCATGTCATTTCCTACTCCTTCTTTTTCTTGTGCCAGATATGTGCTCACATTTATTGATGACTTCTCCAGGCACACATGGGTGTACTTTTTGAAGTACAAGTTTGATGTCTTTGATTCATTTCGAGTCTTTAAGACATTTGTGGAGAAGCAATCTGGTCTTTCTATTCGTCGGTTATGCACAGATAATGGGGGGGAGTATGTGAACCAAGCTTTTAGGGATTTTTTCTTTGAACATGGTCTTCAGCATCAGTTTTCAGTGCCCTACACCCCTCAGCAGAATGGTGTGGCAAAGAGAAAGAACATAACACTTTGGGAGATGGCTAATTGTATGATACAGTCCAGGTCCATGGATTCATCTTTTTGGGTAGAGGCAGTCAATTGTGCCAACTATATTCAGAATCAAATGCCTCACAAGGCAGTTTGACATATGACTCCTGAGGAGGCTTGGTCTCATGTCAAGCCTGATGTATCTTCATTCCAAGTTTTTGGTAGTGAAGCATGGGCATTTTTGCCTGACGCTCAGAGGAGAGCGATGGAGTAGAAGAGCTAACACCTCATTTTTGTTGGCTACTGTGAGGATGTTAAGGCATACAGGTTGTTTGACCCTGATTCCAGAGAGGTCCTATTTCGACGGGATGTCCAGTTTGTTGAGCACCTTCCTGCAGTAGATACCCCGCTTCCAAAGTCTACTTCACTTACCACTACTCCCTCATCTCTTCCAGCTTTGTTTCAGGATGATGAGGATGATGATCTTGGTGATCCCCATTTACCTCCACCACAAGATCCTCCATAGATGCCTAGATGGGCTCATGTTACAGTTGATGCTGCAGGATCTCTAGTTGGTGATCCTTCCACCTCCCGTCGCACCCGGTCTCATATTGCAGGTTCTAGTCTTCTGAGTCATGCTATTTGTGGTGACCCTCAGACATTTGGGGCAGCGACAGGACATATTGAGTGGGACAGTGCTATGGAGGAGGAGTATTCTT
>MU224049.1:4408893-4421999 GCA_018584345.1 Thuja plicata | reverse complement strand
AGTGGATGTTACTTTGTATCGGCAGTTGGTTGGCAGTTTGTTATACCTGACACACACTTGTCCTGATCTCTCCTTTGCAGTTGGTCTAGTCTCTCGGTTCTCACATGAGCCTCATGAGAGTCATTGGCAAGTTGCCAAGCGTATTTTGAGATACATTCAGGGCACACTTATGTATGGTATTCACTACACATCAGGGGATCCTCACATTCTTGGCTACACTGACTCAGATTAGGCTGGTGATGTTGATGATCGGAAGTCTACTTCTGGCTTTGTTTTTTGTCTTGGCTCTGGTCCTATCACATGGTCGTGCAAGAAGCAGAATGCTCAAGCACTTTCATCTATAGAGGCTAAGTATAGAGCGGCAGTGCACACTAGTTAGGAGATTTTATGGCTTCGACAGTTGATGAATGAGTTTGGATTTCCTCCTGATCGTCCCACTAATTTGTGGTGTGATAATCAGAGTGCCATTCACATTTCCTGCAACTCGGTGGAGCATCAGTGCACTAAACACATTGAGCTTCATATGCATTTAATCCGTTAGCAGATTTAGGATGGTGTTCTCACTTTGGAGTACATTCCCATTGACGCGCAGGTTGCTGACATCTTCACCAAACCCTTTACATCTCCGCGCTATCTTCAGTTGCGTTCTATGCT
The DNA here is from genome assembly GCA_018584345.1 of Thuja plicata. Lineage (NCBI taxonomy): Eukaryota > Viridiplantae > Streptophyta > Pinopsida > Cupressales > Cupressaceae > Thuja > Thuja plicata. The sequence goes on along the minus strand of MU224049.1, from coordinate 4,421,345 downwards.
TGGGGTGATGGAAGTTGTCCTTGGGGGCTCTTGTTGAGGCCTTCCTTCCTTCATGTTTTTTTTAGCATGTTGTATCTCTTTTTGGGGTAGGGTTTTTCCCACTGGGTTTTCTATATTTCCCCTATTTACAGAGATTTCTTTGTTGTTGGGTACCTGATCAGGCCTTGTTGTCGGGACCCATTTCTTTTGCTTTCATAGCTGTGCTAGGTTAGTTTCCTCCTGAGCTTCGCTTAAGGGGGGTGTTAGAGTAATAGTGCATTTGCCTTTATAATTAAATCACTTTGGTTTAATTATTAAAAGCTAACTATTATTCTATTCATTTAAGCTTGTCATTTGTAGGTGCATAATAATTAATATGTTTATTAATTATTAAATGCACAAACCTAGCTTTCTCTGGCTTTAGGGTTTCTCACCTTATATGTCACTTTTGTAATTATTGTAATTTCATTCTTTTTGAGAAATAATAATTCACTCTCACTCCACTGAGATTTTCTAAACCCTTGCCTCTTTCTCACAGGTTTCTATTCAGCTTTAGGTATTTTGCATGCAGGTTTTCTTGGCGAGCTGTGAAGTTGGATTTCTCAACTTCTACAATTTCTTCCCTTTTTGATTCAGGAGGCATAAGAGAAACACATACTCTTTCTCTTATCTGTTTCTCCTCACGGAGTGAAAATGTGAACCTAGAAGATAATCTTATCAACAGTTCTTGTGGTACATCACATGTAGTGAATTGAAGTGGGACATAACAGTGTCTACACATTTTAGCTATAATTGCATCTTCAATTTTATTCTGTTCTACACAATCCCATTTCAGCTATTTCCTAATCTTAGGATGTGCAATAGATGAGGCTTCTAAAATGTACTTACATATTTCATCAATGTTTTCAGGAGTTGATGTTACCTTTGCTGTTTCCTTTGCTTGTTCAATTGCAGTGTTAGGCTCATCCATAGCTGAGTCCTCTATATCCTCATTTTTTTGAACAAATTTCCTCCTTTTGGTAGGTTTCCTAATTGGTTTTTTTCCCTTTGATGTGTCATTTTTCCTTTTATACACCTTTCCTTTTATCATGGGAGAAGGAGTTGCATCCTTTGCTGTGTGACTCCTCGTTCTTGACTTCTTAGGTGGAGGAGGAGGTGGTGAATTAGATTGTTCTTCCTCTAATTCATTTTCCTCTACTATATCACCAATGGGTAGCTGGTCCTTGGTGATTTCCTCCTTACCCTCTTGTTCCTCTTCACCTTCAGAAGATATATTCAAGTTCTTTTTCAATTTCTTCACTATTCTATTTGACTATTTTATAGCTTTCTTGATAACAAGATTTTTTTTAATCTTTTGTTTGGCCTCTTCATAGGTGCCAAATCTTTGTTGCTTGTTGTCCACTGGTTCATTCAGTAGTGCCTCAATGTACTCATTGGCTTGTCCTACTTTGATTTCATATTCTAACTGTGAAATCCATGACTTCCTAGGTACTACTGCTTGGATATACATGAAATCAATATTTATCATGAAACATATATTTTCTCTGTATTCCTCTATCATATTTTTAGGAATCCTTGTTCTAGTTTGCAACATTTCCTTAATGGTTTTGAAATATTCATGCATTACATTATCAAAATCTGTTCCTAGTGATTCTTTGAATTCACTTATCTGAATGGTTATAGGTCTTCTTGTGTCCCATAAAACTTTTCCTATTGAAGGAAAGTATTCTTCAAAGTAAAAGAATATGCACATGATGAGGGAACCAAAATTACAAGTATTTATTCTTGAAGATATTATAGTGCACATGTTCTCCTCTAGTTGATGTAATAGGATCTCTGTAAGATCCATGTTCTTTCCTTGTTTGATGATCTTGTATGTTGTGCTCATATCACCTGGAAAATTTTATATCCAATAACACTTGCTCCAAGCTTCAACTCTATGTCGGTAATGGTGTTGACCTTGAGTGTTCTTTTGTCTAATTTAGCACCAGTTAGTTTTTCCACTTCTGCCAGGGATGGGTGCTTGTGAGCTTGTGGTTTATCGATCGTAGGATAACCAGTAACTGTGTGAATAACATCCTTTGTTATTGGCTTTGGCTTATTAAGCCATAGAGTCTTGTTGTGCATTATGCTAAGAAAAATATTTATCCATTCTATTTTGAAGACTTTGGGAAAATGCAGTGCATTCGTGAGTCCTTTCACTTCCAGATGTTTGATCTCTTCTTTGATCTTTCCAGCATCATCACATAGTGCCCTGTAGGCATTATCTAGGTCTAGCTCTCCTATTTCCAAGATCTTGCAGTGTATATAGGATCTTACATCCTCTATCAGAAAAACCCTAGGTGGGATTCTAGAGAATGCTCTAGAATCGTCAGGTTGTGATGCTATTTTTGGGTGTAGCTTGAATTTGGGTTTAGCACACGAGCCTCTACTGACAAGCTTGAATGTTTTCATCTTATTTTCCTTAATCTTTTCAACTCTAGTAGTCGATGCCATCATGTTGTAGAAATTTAGGGCTTTTCACAAATAAAATAGTGCGGTCGGTGAATGTGGTTGCTTACTGATTCTCTATGATTTCTTGTGAATGTGAATGCTTTGTGTCGAATTGATTCCTTCTGGTTTGCACTCCAAATTGCTTTGAAATTGCTCTGCTCTGCTCAAAAATTATGGGTGTGAAAATTAGTTTACCCATCGGGCTTTTATAACTTTTTGTACCCTAAGTTGTCATTAATTCTCACCAACTCGTTGGTATACAAAGACTGAGTTCATCGGTAGAGGCATTCATAACATCTTCGATGTCTATGCAAAGCATCAGGGTTGCTAGCAGCTTTGGTGACTTCACCGATGATGGTTAGTAGAGTGGTGAAGATAGCTTTTGTTGCCTCAAGGTTCACCGATGTCCATCAGTTTACACTTAGCAACTTGGCATTTGTGTGATGACCGATACACTCCGGTAAGTAGTGCTAACTTTTCTATGTGTGTTCACCGATGCAAATTGTACCCAATAACTGATGGTTTCTTTTCAACAGTTTAACAAATAATATATTGCATCTTTATTCATGCTAATATTACAATATGAACTATGTGTAATGGAACCGATGCATAATATAACTTTTCATAATGAATTTCCATACATACTTGTGCATTTTAGTTGGATGTAGTGATGTCACCAGATCCATTGGATGGGGTGTCATCATTTGTATTGCTTGTTCCTGCACCTTTAGTGTTTGTGGCCTTTACCCACATCTTGTTTCTCCTTCTCTTGATGTCATCAATGGTATTTCCATTGGGATGAGTACTTGTATCTGTCAGTCAATTTTTGCAATATTTTATCACATTTCCAACCTTATGACAATGCAAACATGCCACACCTTGATTGGTCCAACCTCTTGACCTTCTGGTCCACTTTCTCATATAGTTGGTAGGAATATGACCATACCTTCCACATACTATGTAGTTTACCCATGTGTTATAGTCCCAAACATATGAGTTACCTGCTCTTGTTGGTTTGTGGCTATTATCAATTTCTTTTGGTGTCCAGGCATTGTTGTTCTTTTTCCACCACTCTTTATGTGTATGCCCATTCATATTGTAGGTAGGAAAGTACTTGTCCATGTAGGTTTTCCTCTTTGGATTTGTCACTTTGGATCTGTAGTCATGTGCCTTGTCTCCTTTCTTTTGATATTTATAACAATTACCAATGAACGTAGATTGTGCTTGAGAAATACCTTTCATTTTGCTTCTGCAGATGTTTGAGGTGTGGCCGGGTTTTCCATAGTGATTGCATGAAAGCTTCTTAGATCTTGGGATTGTGAAAGCATTCCTTGGATCTAGTTTATTAGAAGATTCACCATTCTCATTGTACCCTAATCCTGTGTAGTTGTTGAATCGTCTCTATCCATCAAGAAAATCATCCATCCTTTTATTTATATCTTTAGCTTTCTTGATCAATTCATTGTGTTGATTCTGGACTTTGATTTCATGCTTAAATTTTTCATTCTCTTCTCTTAGCTCACTAATAATCTATATTCTTTCAATGAGTTTTTTATTTAGTCTGTTTGCTTCTTGACTCATAAGAATAATCTAGTTGGTAACCTCATGGTGATGCTCAGTAAGTCTTTGAATCTCTGATTCTTTCTCTTGCAACTTTTCTGTTATTTTCCTCCTATCATCAATGGCTAGTGTTCTTTCATTTTCATCTTTTCTTGCATCATTCATGACATCAATCATTTTCACCATTTGATTTTCTTGACCGATTTGTAGCTTCTTGATTTGCTTTGTTAGATGTAGATTGACTTCTTTTAGACTTGTGATTTCTTCTACTGATGCGTCAGAAGCTTTTCTTGTTGATGATTCTGCTAAATCAAAGTAATTTTGTATTTCTGATTCTTTTTAGTCCTTCTCATTCAGCCTAGTTGTCATAATCTTTCTATCATCAAGAAGTTTTCTTAAGTTGATTCTCGCCTCTTTATACTGCTCATAGTTTATCTACATTTGTAATTTCTCATTCTCAATAGTCATGTCCAGTCTATACTTTTCGATTTCTCTGATCTTTTCTCTTAAGTCTTTAAGCTTTTCAAGAAAGAGACTTAGCTTTGATACCAATTGTTCAAATTATATTGGAATGATGTACCAAGAGGGGAGGGGTGAATTAGTACCTCTAAAACTTTTCTTGGTTAGCCCATTAACCCTTAGTCATCAGTTTGTAAATTATCTTATCTAACAGTTCATCTTTCTTTATGTATATGCAATCATAACATAATTTTTTTAATATGTAACCATACAAGAAACATTCATGAAAATAGATAACACATGACACAAGATATGATATCGCAGAAAACTCCTGTTAGAAAGTAAAAAATACAGTGGGGATTGTTACCCACAAGACTTCACTATCTGCAGATGAGAAGGGGCTGGTTAAGGCTTACAATTGGTCACTTCTGATTACCTACCCTGTTAGGAGTATTACAGTGGATACCTGTTAAGATCTACTTCATTTGAAGCTTTAGAAACACTGTTAAGTGTGCACTCTGTTAAGAGATTTGTAAAGAACGATTAAGTCCACCTTCTACAAAAGGATTTTAGATGTGATGCACTTGTAAGAATGTAACTACATAAGTCTTTGATATGATGATGTATGAAATCTCTAATTGCTAATAACAGATCCAATAAAGCTTCCTATGTATGAGTAATCATCTTTTCATGATTGAATAATACCTTTGTATGCTCGTTGGTAGCCTCTGTGTGTTCTTGATAACTGGTGTGATATGTTTCTGAACTTTGCATGAATTCTACCTTCTGCTCCTTAGATTCTCTTTATGGATATCAACAACAATGAATTCATGATTCACAATTGATTGAAAATCTATTTATACTAGATTTTTGGCTCTATTCTTGATTCACACTTCATAAGTTAACTCTAGATCCAAGGTTTACAACTTGACCTTGATCTTTAGTTAGATATGTTTTAGATCCATTAGGATAATTTAAAAAATTTACATTATGCTTGCTTGACCCTCAAATAATGATTTAAAACAAATTAAAACTCTAAAAATAGAATTACAATGCTTTATCTAACATATTAAACTTAGATCCACTATTTGTGGGTTCTCTAACTAACTGTCAGTTCTGATGGTCGGGCTTCTCTGTTAGTCTGTCAGTTTTATTTCCCATCGGTGCTCCTTTCTTGAACTATTCATTGGGTATGCCTTTTTCTATTCCGTCAGTTTTGTTCTCAAAACTATGTCATCGGTGATGATCTTTGTGTTATGTCATTGACCCATTAGTGATGTCCTGTTTACTTCATCGGTGTTAACACTTGTCAGTGTTCGTCGGTCAATTCCATACTTAGCATTTTCTTGTGACTTTTTGTTCTGTCGGGTGTGCTTGCTATCTACCGGTTATGCTTGCAGCCCACTGGATATGCTTGTACCGATGATCTTTGTCAATGTTTTTCACTAAGTGTACTAATGGAAAAATTAATGTCATCAAATTGAGCCTGGTGCCCAAGGATGTCTGTAATTCCCTCCAAAATGATGATGTGAAGAGAGAATCCCTGTCAAAAATGATCTTATGAAGAATACCATGTAGTCTAACAATGTCTCTCAAGAAAACTTATGCCACTGCTGGAGAAGTAAAATTGGTATGAACGGTCGAGAAGTGGGCAACCTTGGTCAACTTTTCAACTGTAACCAAGATGGCATCATGGCGATGAGATGACATAGGAAGAATGAAAATAAAATCCATGGATATAACATCCCACTTCCACATTGGTACCTCGTGAGGATGAAGGATCCCTCTAGGATGACCATGCTCTGCCTTAACCCTCTGGCATTCAAGGTATCAGGCTACTAACTTTGCAATGTGTTGCCTCATTCCTGGCCAATGATAGAGCTATCTCAAATCGGCATGCATCTTCTTAACTCTAGGATATACTACATAAGGGGCTCTATGAGCCTCTAGCATAATAGTATTACACAAATCTCCTATAGAAGGTACATAGATGCATCCTCTGTGATGTAATAGTCCATCAGACTCCAACGAATACTTTGAGAATCTCCCCTCAAGGGGTCTTTGAGAATGGATCAATTGACAAACCTCTACATACAACTCATCCTCCTACAAATGATGCCATATGCAATCTCTCAAATCTATGCCAGTGATCATGGATGATAAATCATGTCTCCTCCTACTTAAAGTATCTATGACTACATTCTCTTTCCCCTTGATATAATGGACATCAAAGTAATACTCACATAAGAACTCCATCCACCTATGTTGCCTAGTGTTAAGGTTTGGCTGAGTGAATATATACTGCAAACTCTGATGGTCTGAATGAAGCTCAAATTGATGTCCCAAGAGGAAGTGTTGCCACCTCACTAAGGCATGCAACATTGCTGCAAGCTTAAGGTCATGGGTAGGGTAACTGAGCTCATGAGTCTTACATTTCCTAGACTCATATGCTATAGCTCGCCCACCCTGCATAAGTACTGCCCCCAAACCATCTAAGGAGGCATCTGTACAAACCAAAAAATCTATTGATGGCTCTGACACTGCTAAAATAGGTGCATTGGTAAGTTCTTTCTTGAGTTATTGAAAGGCCCTCTTGCACTCCTCTGTCTATTCAAATTTATTTCCCTTTCATTGAAGGGATGTAATAGGATGAGCCACTCTAGAGAAACCCTTAACAAAATTTCTATAATAACCTATGAGACACATGAAACTCCTAACCTTTGTCAGAGTAGTAGGTGCTGGCCAATTCATAATGGCATCAATCTTTGATGGGTCTACTAAGATCCCATCACCTGATATCACATGGCCTAAATATCTGACATCTGATCTGAAGAAGGCACATTTTAACAAGCTGCCATACAACTGATTATCCCTTAAACACTGTAATACCTACCTCAAGTGCTCCTCATGTTCCTTCTCATTACGAGAATATATCAATATGTCATCAAGGAACACAACCATAAACCTATCAAGGAAAGTGCAGAATACCCCATTCATGAGGCTCATGAATATAGCACAGGCATTCGTAAGACCAAAAGGTACAACTATGAACTTATAATGTTTGTATCTAGTTTGGAAAGCTGTCTTGTGGATATCGCTTTCCACAATTCTCAACTGATGGTACCCTGATTTAAGATGTATCTTGGAGAACACATAGGTACCCTATAATTGATCAAATATGTCATCAATCCTAGGTAGTGGATACCGGTTCTTAATGGTTAATTTATTTAGCTATCAGTAATCTAGACACAACCTAAGAGAACCATCCTTCTTTTTGACAAAGATAACAAGTGCACCCCAAGGAGAGACACTAGGTCATATGTGCCCCTTCTCAAGGAGCTCCTCTAGCTAAATCTTGAGCTCATTAAGCTCATTTGGATAATCTTGTATGGTGCTCTAGATACTGGTGCAGCTCTTGGCATGAGGTCTATATGGAAATCAACTGCTCTATGGGGAGGCATACTGGGTAATTCTAAAGGAAACACATCTGCAAAATCTTGTAACATAGGATGATCATCAAGGGAGGTTTAATTTTCCTCTTCTTCTTCCCTATCACTAATAGTGATGGAAAATAACTGGCACCCCTTTCGCATGCATTTCTTAAGCTTCATATAGGAAATCATACGAATGTATACTACCTTTTGAACCCCTAGAATAACTGTAGCATTTCCATCATCATCTAAACATTCTACCTTCTTTTTTTGACAATCTAGCTTGGCCCTGTGGGCATAAAGCCAATCCATGCCAAGTACTATCCCATAGAACCCAAGAGGTGTGATATGTAGATATGCTATAGTAGTCATGGTACCAATCTGAATCTAGAAACCCTTAACTAAGGAGGTGATGGGTACTCTAGAACCTGAGGCTAACTCTACCTTCCAAATAACTCCTTGTCTAGCTGCCACTAGCCCGCAATGCTCCATGACCAATGGAGAAACAAAAGAATCTATAGCACCTGAATCAAATAAAATAGTAACTCTGTTACCTCTAATCATACCTGAAGCCTCAATCACAGTAGCCTGATGTTCTTCCTGGCGATTCTCAACCACTGCAAAAACTTGATGGGATCTACCCATATCTCTAATAGTGGGCTCTGATGCTATAGTGCACTGACCACCCCCCTGAGGGTATTCCCTAGCCAAGTGCCCCATGACACCACAAGAGTAACATGGTCCTCGAGTCTGAAACTAGGTACCCTGGGTTCTAGAGAACTATGAGCCCCTTGTCCTGCTAGAACCACTAAAACCACCCCTAGAGGATTGTAGAGTCCTAGTTGGGGGTGTAGAAGATGCTTGGGATCCCTGGTCTCTTCTAGAAACCTGTGTCTGCCACTGTTTGGGCTTGGAGCCCTATTGTCCCTGAGGAGCTTTATGTTTCTATCCCTGATGTGATGACTACTGAGGTGGAGGGGGTTTGTATGACCCCGATGAATGTCTATTATTATAATGATTATTATTATTACCCTTCCAATGTGATTTCTAATACCCTGAACCCTGTGGTGTGGAGTTTCAGTTCTGAGACTGATCTCGTGCATCCTGTCCCCTACCCTGAATCTCCTTGGAAATCAAGGTCTTTTATACAGCCTCTTGAAGGTTCCCTGGTGCTGCCATGCACACTGAACTAGATATAGATGCATTCAACCCTCTTACAAAGTGGTTGACCTTGATCTTCTCATCTCTCATATAATCTACATAAGGTAGAAGTTCAAGGAACTTACACTCATACTATGTGACGGTGAGTCCTCTCTGCTAAAGATCATAAAACTCATCTATCCTTCGCTATCTATAGTTCTCAGATAGGTAACGGTCTCTGAATCTCTCTAAGAATGTGCTCCAAGTGAGGGTGTCAATAGCCATATTACCCTTTAACTCTTCTATCCTCCACCAAATAGCTCTTGATCCTCTCAACAAGTGGATAGAAAAGCGTGCCCTTGTATTTCTCCCATAAGGGCGCAATCCAAAACACCTCTCGAGACTCAAAAGAAAATCCTCAGCTTCACTCCCACCCGTGGCTTCTGAAAAAGGTGTTAGGTTAAGGTGTATTAGTTCCCTGATGTGGTCCCCTGTGTCATGGGGTACCCTCTCATAAGCTGGAACCACTGCCTTTGGAGGTGGCATGTGTACTGACTCACCCTCGTGGTCAGGCTTCTCTTCCACAATCCTAGGTGGGGGACTCCTACTGCACTCATGTGCTACACCCCTAGGCCCTGACTACTGATTACCCTGTGGTATCCTATCCAAAATGATCCCAACCAAATTCTGAAGAGCATTAAGTACCTCTTGGTTGGGGTTGTGGGGTTGTTCGGGAGGAGGTTTTTGCTCCTCTCCAGCACCCCCTACATCTTGTTCTATCTGAACTCGTACCGCAGGGGTACATTTATGGCCTCATCCACAGGCGTGAGCTTGCCACATTATCAGAGGCATCCCACACAAATACGAAAAGGGTATAAGTTGAAAGTAATGTTGTAGTTTGAAAAGAATGTTTTAAAGTTGTTGCGATTGTTATTTCTAAGTTTGATTTGTCTGATAGTGTTGAAAATGAAGTGTTTAAAACTAGTGAAACATAGTGGGTTTAAGGTCTCAATGTTGCAACCTGGCTCTGATACCAAGTGTCATGCCCAAAATTTTACGCCCAAAAATGTAACAACATTTTTTTTGAAAGGTTAATTAAAGTCTTAATAATGCAATTAAGATGTTTACCAAACTTGCTAAGCTAAGACAATGATTACTCTGTTAGAGCAATAGGGTGGCATTAACAAGAATCGCGTGTAGGGTTAAGGGGAATCATAACCGCATGTCAACATCCCTCAACTCAATGCCAATCTACTTAGTTAAGTTTCTCACGGGTACCAATTAAGGTTAATTGAAGTATTAATAGAGTTTGATGATGTGAGAGAAAATTCTCCCTATGATTGCTTAAAAGAAATTAATTAAATACTTTAACAAATCAATAATTAAGTTAATCTTCCTATATCTCACTAAGGGAAATACCCTAAAATAGATGAACTGTAATATTATTTTTAAAATGACTAGTATACTGGCCACATATATTGGCCACATAAAAATAACATTAACGAGTTGAGTTTTCTCATTAACAATTATCTTACTTGCAATTTATCTTAAAAATAATTAGTTTATTTATTTATGCTAGATTTCTCTCTCCTACCAAGGTAGTGCATTAAGTCCATCCTTATGGTGATTGATTTTAAGTACTAATATTGCTACTTCATTAACCTTTTAAATGATTAAATCTCACATGCCAACTATGATAATTTTATATTTTCTAATAAAAAATATAGTCCTCATTATGAGAAGGTGTTTTATTAATCCTTGTTACAAAGAAACCATAAGATATTAGGTTTAATTAAATCTATACCTTTAATATTACTTAGAAATCCCCAACTAATAAAATCGCCTTTATATTGAAGTTGTTTATCGACTTTTGAAAATTGTGATAATGATTGCACCAAGTGTGGCCACTCAATAATATTTTTTTTTTAATACATATTCAACTTTAGAGGAAATAAATAACCTTTAAATATATTTACGAGAGCACTATTCTATAACTTAATTAATTAGATTATTAACTCCACATATTTAAACGTTACTAATCCCATGAAATCTTTTTATATTAATTGTTGCCCCTTTATAAAATTTTCAATCTATTTAACTTATATAATTTAATCATTCCTAAGCTATCTCAAAAGAGTCCCCTTTAAACATTTAAAATTTACTCCTACCCAAAAAACAATAAGTCAAGGGTCAACCCTATAAAGGATATGGAATTTCCCCCCCCCAACTAATTTAAAAGTCTCCTAAAAATAATAATTATTATAATCTCAACTTGCATAACCCTAACCCTAATTCAAAATTAGGGTTAAGGGGCAAGGTTGCTAAAACTTGAAGGTTTTCTTATCTCTTCTTTCCTTTTTCTCACACCTATCTTTGAAACCCTAACGGTTTACTCTCCATTTCTTTATTTTGTGTAGGTCTGCAAGTTTATCTTTCTTCCTTCCATGGAGCCCAAGAGGGAGAGATCTACAATGTGTACACATCTAAATATATGTATATACCTACTTTTTTTGTAGGTATATATATATATATATATATATATATATATATATATATATATATATATATATATGTACATTCATAAAGGGACAGTGATATGAAGCTGGGAAATATATCTTATGTACAGATATACCGACATAAACATAGGGGGAATCATTAAATGACTAAGGATTATATATGTTGTATATACTTAACATTTTGTTAGTATTTTACACATATCAATTTTTAATACTAATGTCAAAGGGGGAGATTGGTGACATTAATTTTTCATTAGTATTCAAACAACACTTTCAGTAAGCTTACACTGAAAGACAGTAAAGGGCAAACCGAAGATCAGATTGGCAGATCACCAAAAATGACTAAGTACAAAAAGAACTGATGACACAAGGTAGTGTGTAAACCGAAAACCACAATGCAGAGAGTTAAAGTTGAACCAGACAGAGGAACCCAAAATGCAAGTTACAGTGCAGACCGATGAAACAGATTCAGTGCAACCGATAGTGAAAAGCGAAGGACAGTCAAGCATGACCAAAAGACAGAACCAAAAGTCAGTTGCATCCCGCAAAAAGTGGATCTGACTTCCATGTCAGCTAAAGCAAGGGTATTCTATTTATGGGATATTTAATTGTTTTTAAATCCATTTCTTTAGGGGAAAGAAACATTAATGTAAGTGTTTTAAATTAGTCTAACTGATTAAAGCACATAGACTAGGAGATCTAGGTGCAAGTTGTAAACCTGATCTTAGAGTTAACATTGTTTTTATCATCAACTCGATGAAATCAATCCATCTATATATAGATGATGTAATCATTCACTAGAATGTGTGTGGAAGATAGAGGAGAACAAAACGAGCACATCTATGGATTGAATTGAGAGTTTCAAGAACCAGAG